>PISX010012032.1:0-62367 GCA_004024625.1 Mellivora capensis
AAATTCTCCAACTGAGTTATATGTACATTGAATTTAAAAAGCACGAATCTAGACCAGTGGTTCTCCAGCTGTGATCCCTGGATCAGTACCGTCAGCATCCCCTGCGAACTTGCTAGAAATGCAAACCCTCAGGCCCCGCCCCAGATGTCCTGAATCAGAAACTCTCGGGGCAGTTCTGATGTACCTTAAAAGTTGAGAAATGCTGGTATAGATAAGTGGTTCCCAGACGTCAACTCATCTCAGGAGATTAAAATAATCCTCAGGTTCAGAATCTCTAGGATGCAGAATAGGCATCAGTATTTCAAAAAAATTCACCAAGCGATTCCAAGATGCACATGAATTTGAGAACCAGTGTTACAGGTGGATATTGAGAATGTGGCCATTGGCTTGGATGATGCTTTAGTTAGGCTGTGGTGGGAAGGCCCACCCTGGGAAGCAGATGTATGGCAGACACTGTTGGTTGATCTGCCAAAAGCGTCCCCTACCTTGTTTCCTTGCTCAGAAAAACTATGTGCTTCATTAGAGTTGGGCCCTTTCTCAGCCTCAGGGAGGAGATCATGATTGGCTTAACCAGTGAACAGTTCAGTCATGGGTGTATGGTCCAATCATGGCCCAGGGGACTAAGAGCAAGTTGGTTATTTGTTTTTCTGGAAATCTTAAAAAGGAAAAAAAAAACATGGTAGGAAACTCCTTTTTCTCTGAATGTGTTATGTGATGCCTGGAAGTGCTGAAGCCTTCTTGGGCCTATAAGGCATGCTAAAGATAGCAGAATAGAAAGCAAGCAAAGCACCTAGGGCCTTGAAGGTGGTATTGAACCACTGAATTGACCACTCTTGGGGGTTTTTTGGATTTCTTGTTATGTGAGATAATAAATTCCTCATCATCTAAGCCACCCTCAGTTAGGGCTTTTACTACCCGTAGCTTGGAGTATCCTAACAAATTTAGAGAAGTGATCGCTGAGTCATGATGTCAGGATCAGAGAGGCTTGTCTGCAGATTTACACAGCCATCTATGGAGGAGCATGGGAGTAGAACTAACATTTATTGAACACTTATCTTGGGCCAATGGCTTTTTATTCTGTGGTCCATGAAATACTTCTAAAAATCCTGCTTTGGAGGTTTCTTGCTTTCATGTCACAAGTAGGACTTGGAGAGTTTGCAGTTTACTTCAAGTTAAATAGTAGATTCGGGATTCAGACCCATGCCTTTCTAATTCTAAAATCTATCTGGGATCTATAGACCTACAGGATCATACTTTCTCTTCTGACAAGACTGCAAAATTTTAGACTGGGGTTCCCAGTGGAGAGCTTGGGGCCGGTAGGCAGGGATTCCCTCCCAAAACAGTTACATGGAAGAATGCTTATAACAAGGGATACAGTTATCAAAGTGGAATGTAGGTAGGACTCTCTTGGAGGCAAGGCAAACTCTAGAAGTGAAGCATGTGGGGTCAGGCTAGGAGCCTGGGTGACCACAAGCTGTATCCTAAAAGAGGCTTGAGGCTTCTGTCACTAGGGTGGGTCCCCTGGGAATCTCGTCAAAATGCAGATTTGGACTCAGTCAATCTAGAGTGGGGCCTGGAATTCTGCATTTCTTTTTTTAAAAGTGTTTCATATATTTACAATTTTTTAAATCTTTTTCTTCCAAATTTTTATTTAAATTCTAGTTAGTTAACATATAGTGTGATATTGGTTTCAGGAGTAGAATTTAGTGATTTATCGCTTATGTATAATACCCAGTGCTCATCATAACAAGTGCCCTCCATAATACAGATCGCCTATTTAGCCCATTCCCCGCCCACCTCCCTCCATCAACCCTGTTTGTTCTCTATCCTTAGGAGTTCCTTATGGTTCGCCTCCCCTTATGGTTTGCCTTCTCTCTCTTTCTCTCTCTTTTTTCCCCTTCCCACATGTTCATCTATTTTGTTTCCTAAATTCCTCATATGAGTGAGATCATATGATATTTGTCATTCTCTGACTTATTTGCTTAGCAGAATACGCTCCAGTTGCATCTATGTCTCTACAAAGGGCAAGATTTCTTTTTGATGGCTGAGTAATAGTCCACTGTATATCACATTTTCTTTATCCATTCATCAGTTGGGGATTCTGCATTTCTAACAAGCTCCCAGGTGATGCTGATGTCGTGTGTCTGGGGACCCCACTCCAAGTGTTAAGAGCTTAAATCCATCCTCCCGAGGTTCAGTCCTCGCTCTGTGTCTGACCAACAGTAGGGACAGGGTTGCTAAATGGCATTGGCTGTGGGGAGAGGACGGTTCTAGGGATCGAGGTCTGGGAGGGACCTGTTGTAGGGCTTCTGGGTGAGTCTAGTGCCATTATCAAAATAGTTTCTGGAATTCTGTCAGAGAATCAATCACCTTCAATCCAGTTCTGCCATCTTAGCAAGGGGAGCAATGGTGTGAGAAGGACATTCAGAAGAGAGGTCTTTGGGGAAGTTCTTAGCAGTAGCATTTGCCCTGGGGACAGGGTGATGTGGCCAAACATGTAAGGGTTTGGAGTTACTCATTTACAGCACTTGAAATGGGAGGCCTCCCCAGCGGTCATTTCCTTCCCGCCTCCCCTCTTCCTATGGAATCCAGGCTCGGTTCAGCTCCGCGCCGCTCCCCAGCTCGGGGGGTGGTGCTGAATGCTGATTGGTGTAAAGGAACACGTCATCCCGTTCTCCTGCTGGCCAGCGACAGGAGGTGGGACAATCACGTGATGCAAATTGCCCAATGAGGTTGCTGAGGGCTTCTGGGAAACTTTTCCTCATCCTTCAAAAGGAGCGGGCTGGGGGGAAGGACTCACTCCTTCCTGTCTTTGGAAGTTGTGTGAGGTTGAGGTGCTTTGAGCAGGGCAGCTGTGCTGCAGGCGTGATGGGAGAGCTGGGAGAACCACCGAGAAACTAGCTGGGTCTGTCACGTCATGGAGTTGCCAGTGTATCCGACCCAGGGGCAGTTTGGGTCTCTGCTTTTTGTGATGTAAAATCAGAGCCTCATATTCATGTTGGGTCAGGGGAGAGGGAGGGTCTTGCCAGGAGCCCGTGCGCTCCTGGCCGCTCTTTCCGTGTCCGTGGGGGTGTGTACACAGAGGCAGGGTGTTGCCGGGACCATGCAGATCTCCTGAGCTTCCTCTTAACTCCCGAAGGCACCCCAAGTGACGCTGCATCCGCACGGGAAGTGTCCCTGTCTCCTCCGCCTCGGAGCTGAGTGTGGCCTGGCCGTGGGCCTGCTGTGGGGTGTAAGGGGAGGCTCGCGGGGCCACCCTCGTTGGCAGGAGAATCTGCACCCTGCGCGGCTGGAAGTGGTAGCCCTGAGGAGTCAGGCTTCTAGAATTTGTCAGTCCAGTGTGGTGGGGTTTTATCTTCTGGGAAGCCATGGCTGTCATCCGATTTGCCTTCTCTAGGGAATGAGAGTCCTAGAGGGGGCCTGTGAGGCTCCAGGTCTCCCTCTCTGCCCCGCATCGCTGCCCAAACGGAGCCTGAGAATAGCCACAGAAGAGGTTGATCTGTGCTGTTAGTCAACCTCCAGTCATGACGCAGTTCTTCTAACACCCTTACCTTCCACAGGAAACCCCGGAGGAGCAAAATCCGCTCAGGATACCCCTCCCAGGCTACTACTGACAAGGCACCTTCCAGAGTTGGCCAAGCAGGGTCAGCATGGACTAGTTTTCTGGACTCTTCCATACCCGAAGGGCTTATTCAGAACAGCCCCGAAGGCAAGGAGCCTCCTAGAGGCTTTTGCCGGGGCACGCTCCTGCACAGAAGGGCATCGTGGGGACAGTGTTACCCAGAGTGAGGGCTCTGTTCTGATTCAACCTCCGGCTGGTCACTTCAGATCGGGTAATGTCTGGGAGACTCTCTTATCTCATCTGTAAAAGAGGAGGACTCCCTAGGGTTGCCAGGGGATAAGGATAAGCAAGATAAAGGATGGGTAGAGGATGAGTAAATATTGGGTGGTGCTGAGAACCTGGGCTCTTGGTAAGACTATGAGGCTGTACACCAGCTCCTCCAATTCATAGCTTTATAAAGTTGGACAAGGGCATGTCTTGAAGTCTGTTTACTCATCTGTGTTTTAAATAATTTTTAAAATCATGTCATGTTAGTCAGCGTACAGTACATCATTAGTTTTTGATGCAGTGTTCCACGATTCGTCGTTTGCATATAACACGCAGTGCTCCAGGCAATATGTGCCCTCCTTAATACCCACCACCGGGCATCTACTGAATGGGTTATTATTAACACCTACATTGTGGGATTGTTAGGATTTGAAAAGACGTAGATGAAGCTTTTAGCACAGTGTCTGGTGCGTAGTAAAGTTTTGTGGATTGTTCAACATTATTGCTGCTACTGTTAGTTTAGATCATGTATCCTGGATATACCCAAACTCTTGGGGAGTCAGGAGTATGAACAAGGAAAGGGAGCCCAGGAGTCTTGACCCTCCAGTCCCTCTGATCTCCCCATGGCCATAATTCTTTTCCTCTTAGACCAGACTCTAGGACCTCCAGTGCTTGGGGCTACAGTTTCCGAGTAGAACAAGGAGCTGGGGATTATAACCTGTTGCTTCTTTATGTACCAGCCCTGGCTATTTCTGTAGAAGTCTAAACTGACTTATGTGAGAGCTATAGATCATCTGGATCAGTTTTTCTCATTTTATAGATGGGGTTGAGGTTGTTTTTTTTTTAAGATTTTATTTATTTATTTGACAGAGAGAGATCACAAGTAGGCAGAGAGGCAGGCAGAGAGAGAGAGAGAGAGAGAGAGAGAGAGAAAGAGGGAAGCAGGCTCTCTGCTCAGCAGGGTCTCGATCCCAGGGGTCTCGATCCCAGGACCCTGAGATCATGACCTGAGCCGAAGGCAGCGGCTCAACCCACTGAGCCACCCAGGCACCCGGGGTTGAGGGTGAAGGGGTTAAGGTTTTTGAGAAAGCATTTGCTCTGTTGGTAAAAGGGCTAGGTAGAGCTGTCCTTACTCTCCTCTGTCTTTCATCCTGCGTTGAATGGGGGCGTGATGCCTGGAGTGGTTGCAGCCATTTTATAACTGAGGGAGAGGACAAGAGAATGGCAGGACACTGCCCTCGCATCATTGAGCCACTGAATCAATTCTGGCAGCCCGTTGTTTGTTCTTTTCTCAGGTGTTCTGTTATCAGCAGCAGAAAGCATCGTTAACTGATAGAGCTCCTTTGCCTTTCCCCCTGTTGAGCTGCTCTTCTTAACACATTTTTTTTTAAAGATTTTATTTATTTATTTGAGAGAGAGGCAGTGAGAGAGCATGAGCGAGGAGAAGGTCAGAGGGAGAAGCAGACTCCCCATGGAGCTGGGAGCCCGATGCGGGACTCGATCCCGGGTCTCCGGGATCATGACCTGAGCCGAAGGCAGTCGTCCAACCAACTGAGCCACCAGGGGTCCCTGAGCTGCTCTTCTAAGTGAGGGCACGAAGACCTTTAGACAGGAGGGAGGGCTCGTGGACTCACCCTTTGGTGTATCCATTTTTAGAAGCAGCTTTTGGATTTCACTAGCCTCAGGGGCCTCACTCCAGCCTGTGACTTAGGGATGAAAGCTCAGTTACCAGTTAATAATACGGCTGCTGCAAGGTAATATTTGCGGCGCTCCTTGCCTAACAGTGGCTTATGAATACACAGTGTTATTATTACTAACCCTTCCCTGGCCCCCTGAGCCTCCAGGAGCCAGCGGAGTGAACCGTTTCACTCGTCTGAGAGATAGCAAGAGAAATATAATTTTGATTTGATTCTTGGTCCCTCTGGAAGGTGCCCGTCCACTGTTCAGAAGTGGGAGGAGAGAGAGCGCAGCGAGGACACTTCTCGTGGATAGGGAGAAGAGAAATGGCAGAGTGATGGAGCATCGACTCCCATTTAAAGGCCCATTTTCCATGTGACACTTTATAAATTAGTTCAAATATAATCTTGAATGTAACCAGCAGTCTGCCTTCTGCCTCCCTCCCTGCACTCCCCACCTCCCTCCCCACCAGTCCTTGAAGGCAAAGATCTTGGGGAAGGCTGCTTTTCCACTGGACTGTCTGGAGTTGCAAGAAGCTAAAATTACAGCTTACAGGACCTCTTAGCTTCAACGAGGGTAAAACCATGCCAACCACAGAGAGGAGACTGTAAGTTTGGCTTCTGTGGCCCGGAGTGACTCCCATGCCCCCAAATGCAATGAATAGGTAATTAATTAAATATTATGTGTGGGTACTCATTTTATTTCATGTCTCTGGTCTATGCTCTGGGCTCAGAGACTCTGCTTTGCTTATTTCCACAAGGCACTGTGGAAATTTAACTGTTTAATTTAAACTGTTTAACTTATGGTGAAGTGATGGATGTTGGTGCCACATATCCTGGAGTCCATCTTGGCTGTGTGACCTTGGTCAAGTTAATTTATCTCTCTGCACCTCCTTTTCTTTTTTCTTTCTTTCTTTTTTTTTTTTTTAAGATTTTATTTATTTGAGAGAGAGAGAGAGAGGAAGCTCAAGATGGGGCGGAGGGGGACGCCTGGGTGGCTCAGTTGGTTGGACGACTGCCTTCGGCTCAGGTCATGATCCCGGAGTCCCGGGATCGAGTCCCGCATCAGGCTCCCAGCTCCACGGGGAGTCTGCTTCTTCCTCTGACTTTCTCCTCGCTCATGTTCTCTCTCACTGCCTCTCTCTCAAATAAATAAATAAAATCTTTAAAAAAAAAAAGATGGGGTGGAGGGAGAGGGAGAAGCAGACACCCTGCTGAGCAGGGAGCCTGATGTGGGGCTCAATCCCAAGACTCTGGGATCATGACCTGAGCCGAAGGCAGATACTTAACTGATGGAGCCCCCAGGGACTCCTTTGTGCCTCCTCTTCTTATCTGTAAAGTGGGGATAATACTAATATCTGCCTCTGGATGTTGTGAAGCACACAAAATAATATGAATGGGTTAGCTGTGTCACTGCGCCTGGCCCAGAGCTGGGCGGCTAGTAGTCAGGAGGAATAGTTACAGTGGAAGTGGTGGTAGAAAGAGCAGTTAACAGTGATCGAGCACTTGCCCTTACCTAGGCACTGTGTTAAGCCCCTTGCCTCCGTTGTCCCATGTCATTCCTGGGCCAGCGTGGTCCACTTGCTGTCTCCCTCACCATGCTTATTGGATACTGCACTGCCCCAGGTGTTTTAAAATTATTATTATTTTTTATTTCTTTTCAGCGTAACAATTCATTGTTTATGCACCACACCCAGTGCTCCATGCAATATGTGCCCTCCATAATACCCACCACCTGGCTCCCCCAACCTCCCACCCCCCGCCCCTTCAAAACCCTCAGGTTGTTTTTCAGAGTCCATAGTCTCTCATGGTTCACCTCCCCTTCCAATTTCCCTCAACTCCCTTCTCCTCTCCATCTCCCTATGTCCTCCTTGTTATTTGTTATGCTCCACAAATAAGTGAAACCATATGATAATTGACTCTCTCTGCTTGACTGATTTCACTCAGCATAATCTCTTCCAGTCCCGTCCTTGTAGCTACAAAACTTGGGTATTCATCCTTTCTGATGGAGGCATAATACTCCATAGTGTATATGGACCACATCTTCCTTATCCATTCGTCCGTGGAAGGGCATCTTGGTTCTTTCCACAGTTTGGCGACTGTGGCCATTGCTGCTATAAACATTGGGGTACAGATGGCCCTTCTTTTCACTACATCTGTATCTTTGGGGTAAAAACCCAGTAGTACAACTGCAGGGTCATAGGGAAGCTCTATTTTTAATTTCTTAAGGAATCTCCACACTGTTCTCCAAAGTGGCTGCACCAACTTGTACCCACCAACAATGTAAGAGGGTTCCCCTTTCTCCACATCCTCTCCACCACACGTTGTTTCCTGTCTTGCTAATTTTGGTCATTCTAACTGGTGTGAGGTGGTATCTCAATGTGGTATTAATTTGAATCTCCCTGATGGCTAGTGATGATGAACATTTTTTCATGTGTCTGACAAAGCAGGAAAAAATATACAATGGAAAAAAGACAGTCTCTTCAATAAGTGGTGCTGGGAAAATTGGACAGCTATATGTAGAAGAATGAAACTCGACCATTCTCTTAAACCGTATACAAAGATAAACTCGAAATGGATAAAAGACCTCAATGTGAGACAGGAATCCATCAGAATCCTAGAGGAGAACATAGGCAGTAACCTCTTCAATATCAGCCACAGCAACTTCTTTCAAGATATGTCTCCAAAGGCAAAGGAAACAAAAGCGAAAATGAACTTTTGGGACTTCGTCAAGATCAAAAGCTTCTGCACAGCAAAGGAAACAGCCAACAAAACAAAGAGGCAACCCACGGAATGGAAGAAGATATTTGCAAATGACAGTCCAGACAAAAGGTTGATATCCAGGATCTATAAAGAACTTCTCAAACTCAACACACACAAAACAGATAATCATATCAAAAAATGGGCAGAAGATATGAACAGACACTTCTCCAATGAAGGCATACAAATGGCTATCAGACACATGAAAAAATGCCCCAGGCATTTTAACTGTAGCGGAGGATCCAAGAGAAAAAGTCCTTGCTCCAAATGCGTTACATTTATTTGCATTCTCATGGGAGACAGATGATAAGCTCATGAAAATGGAACCTATAGGAAATGTTATAATTTAACAGAATAGATGCTCTGTAGAGAACCCACATGGCCTGAGATGCAGAACATCATGGAAGGAGTTGTTTTAGACAGGATGGTCAGGGGATGCCTCTCCATGGAGTCACCTGTGTGGAGACCCCAATATGGCAGCTCTCAGGGGACTTCTGTTTTGGTGGGAGGGTCAGATCTGACATCTGCACCTTCAAAAGGGTGATAGAGTTGTCACAGGAAAAATGCAAGATGCTCTGAGGACACCACATGGGGGGCCAGATTGATCAGAGATCTCTCCTGTGCAAGTGGCAGAGAACCTACCCAACTGGCTTGATGAAAAGGGGGACTTGTTGGCTCAGGTAAATGACAAGCTGGGAGGAGCTGGCTTCAGGCATGGCTCAATCCTGGTGTTTTAATGGCGGCTTCAGGACGAAGCCTCTGCCTCATCTTTCAGCTCAGCCTCTCTGTGGGCTTTGTTCTCTACAGGCTCCCAGAATGGTGCCCTCAGTCCGCACAATGATGTCCATGGTCAGGATGATCAGAATGCTCTGCTTGGCCAGGCTGAGTCATGTGCTTCCCCTGCCCACCCCCTGAGAACTGGAAGTAGGTTTCCAGAAAGAAACTCAGGCTGGTGATGCAGGAGAGGATCTGCCAGGCGAATGGAACTAACAGCCTCCACCTAGTCTAGTGGCTTAGGGCAGGGCTCCTGGAGGAGCACTGTTCAAATAAGTCCTAAGGCTTAAGTGTTGGGGAGAGGCTACAGGGTGGGGAAGAGAATCACAGACTCTCAGGGTTGAAAGAGGTCTTCAAGTTAGGGGACCATATGACTCGTCATTTGCTCTGGGATACTTCTAGGAAGGAAGAGAGCACTGTTAATGACATTGAGACAGTTGTCCTAAAAGGGATCACTGTGAGCTAACTGCAATGCAGGGCCGGCCACCCCAAACTGATCCTCAGTTTCTCTCCATATCTCTGCTAAGTTCTCACCTTACCTTGGCTTACATGACTTCAGGGCTGGGACTCTCAGTACTTGCATAAGTCAGTTTTCTTTTGGTTCAACTTTGCTTATTTACTTCTCTGTTCATTGCACCCAAATTGGTTCCTCTGGAGCTTGCCTCCATCGGTCCAGGTCCTGAGTCAACACCTGGGAGTGCCACAGATTTTACTCCTCGTGTATGAGCAGCCAATTAATTTTTTTTTAAGTAGATTCCATTCCAAGCATGGAGTCCAACATGGGGCTTGAACTCACCTGAGCTGAGATCAAGAGTCGGATGCTCGGCTGACAGCCTCCCAGGCGCCCCAACCAATAAAATGTTTGAAGATGAAGACAAGGATTATGTATGTGTTGGAAATGTCTCTTCTTTAGTCTAAACCTTTGAAAGGTCTTTGCCAGTAAACCCTGGATGGTGACAATTACTGTATTGGCTGATTCTTTGGCTCAGCCACATCCAACCTAGAGAATCAGAGACTATATTCATGGTAGAGTCTTCTCTCCTTTTGCCTGCTCTAAAACTCACCCATCCTTCATAATGTGGACAAAAGCTTGCTTTCCCCAGGAAATGTTCTTTGACTTGAGTCACGCAAGCAGAGGCCTTATCTCACACTGCTCCCTCCTCGTACCCTGCTGTGGCCACACTGACCTTGTCTCTGACCTTGGGCACACTAAACTCATTCCAACCTCAAGGTCTTTGCACTTGCCTATCCCTCTGCCTGAAATGCTCTTCCCCCAGAACTCTTCCCCGCCCCTCCTTAGCACACAGGGCACAGACTTATGGCCTTCTCTGCCCATCCTCTTTACGACTTCATCCACTCACCAAGCCCTTCTCTTCATCCCATGGCCCTGTTTTGTTTGCTACATAGCCATCATCACTCTCTGATAGCATCCTGTTAATTTATTTACTTGCTGTGATTGTCATCACCACCAGAATATAAGTGTTGTGAGGGTAGGACTTTGTTCACTTCTGTTTCCACATTGTCTAGCTCAGTGCCTCCCACCTAGTAGTTCAATAAATATTGGCTGGATGGGAGATTGATGAATTCCTCTTCTTGCACAGTCTGAATTATATGATACATGCTGCATGCTTTGATTCCCTCCTCCTTACATTCCCTTTCCTCCAGCACAAAGAGCTGTTTAACTTTCAACGATACATATATGTGGATGTGGGTGATGTGAGCCTAGGTCTTATCTTGGCCTTTACTCACTCTAAGAGCCTTGGGGATTTCATTCACTCTGTGTGCTTCATTCAGTTTCCTCATCTGTAAACTGACTATAAAATTGCCTAAAGCACAGAGACAGTGTGAGGATCACATGAGATCATGGGTGTGAAGTCATTCTGCAAACTGAAAATGCTGTGTGTATTTTAGAAAACGAGATTGTCATGCACAAATCTGCATCATTAGTCATGTGGCACTCTAAGGAATCATCGACAGCCATTTTGATGCGTTAAAATGGTCATTTCATGTGGTTCAACCTAATACAATTTTTTTCTGCCTAAAAGGTAAATTTTTCTCCCGTAACTGGAGTGCTCTGGTTAAATTCTTTGCTAGTCTCTTCAAAGCTTAGTAGAGTACTCTGCATATAGTCTGGGCTTATGCTTGTGTGTTTAGATAATTATGCCTTCCCATAGAGCAGTGAGGGGTTAATACAAGACGAAATGCTTATCTCTGCTCAGAGGGCTCCAGGAAGCTTTCCCAAAGTGGGTCTCAGTGAGCTCAGTCTTGAAGGATGGGAAGAAGCTCAGCAGGAAGACAAGAGGGCAAGGGCATCCCAGGGAGAAGAGCATTGTGGAGGTGAGAAAACAGGAGGCATTCTGGGAACTCCAGGTCAGTGTCTCTGGGCAGCCTACAACCTTTCCAGATGAAACCATGCTGTTAATGCCCCTCCCTCCCCAGCACCCCAGTCCTACTCACTGTCTCTGCTGTTCCTTAGCCCTTTACTCCTTCCTCTGTTGTGGTACTACTGGTTTTGACCTTCATCTATGTTCTCTCTTCTGGACATGGGTGAGCATCTGAAGGCAAGGAGCCTGTGTCATGCCCTCTGTAATCACCCCAGAGTGTAACCACCCACTGCACCATGCTTATGGTCACCAGATAAGTGGTGGTTCATTGGACCGCTGGTCTCATCCCTGGGAAATTTCCAAGAGATTAGCTCATGACTTCAGTCTGGCAAACAGAGAGAGAAGGGGACTTGGTTTTACTGAGTGTCCATGATGGCCCAGGAAGAATACTAGGTAATTCATTCACTCATCCATCTCATTCATTCATTCATTCATTTTTAAAACAAATTTCAATTATACAATACTGTGTCTTCAACTGTAGTCACCACGTTATACATCACCAAGCTTATTCATCAGAGCTGAAAGTTTATACCCCTTTACCAACCTCTCCCTGTTTCCTCCACCACCCCCAGCCCCTGACAACCACTCACCACTCATTTCCTACTGTTTCTATGAGTTTAACTTTTTTAAAGTTAATGAGATCACATATATGTGATCTCGTTCAGTATTTTTTTTTCCTGTGGCTTATTTCACTTAGCATAATGCCCTCAAGGTCCATCCATGTTGTGGGTGAATGGCAGGATTTCCTTCTGTTTCATGGCTGAATGTCACCCCCCCCCCCCCCCGCAACATCTTCTTTATCCATTCAGCTGTTGACATGCACTTAGATTGTATCCATAGTTTGGCTATTGTGAGTAACACTACAGTGGACGCAGGAATGCAGCTGTCTCTTTGATATCCTGTTTTCATTTCTTTTGGATATGTACCCAGAAGAGGGACTGCTGGATCATACAGTCATTTGATTTTCAATTTTTTGAGCAACGTATGTACTGTTTCCTGCAGCAGTTGTACCCATTTATGTTCCCACCACCAGAACACAAGTGTTCTCTTTTCTCCACATCCTCGCCAACACTTACCTCTTGTTTGTTTCTTTTTCTTTTCTTTTTTAAAATTTTATTTTATTTTCAGTGTTCCAAGATTCATTGTTTATGCACCACACTCAGTGCTCCATGCAATACGTGCCCTCCATAATACCCACCACCAGGCTCACCCAACCCCCACACCTCTCCCCTCCAAAACCCTCAGTTTTTTTCTTTTTTCTTTTTTTAATGATAGCCATTCTAACAGGTGTGGGGTGGTATTCATTCATTCATTCTTGGAGCACCTCAGATATGCCAGGCATGTTCTAGACAGGGGACCTATCCAGCAACCAAAGTCCCTGCTCAGATGGGGTTATGCTCTACTGAGGAAGACAAGCAATGAAGGATGAAAAAGATACAGAATATAATATAATGTAACATGATATAATTTATAATATAATATGTAGGAATTTATCTAGTACTCCTATCACCCTGTAGTATGAGTCTGATTTTTTTTTTTCCATTTTAAAGATGAGTAAGCCAGGGCTGAGAGAAGTTAGTGACTTGCCTCGAATAGCGTAGCTTGTGTTGTACTTTGCTCTCTGACCCCTGTATGGTGCAGTCTCCTGAGCTTTGACGCAGAAAATGTGCATTTGTATCCCAGCCCCACCTGGTCACTGCATACTTGGGAACAGTGTTTCCCCGCTCTAAGCCTCAGTCTTCCCACCTGTAAAATGAGTTAATAGCTGTGATCTTCAGGAGGGTTGTTGTGAGGGTAGTGAGTGAAGAAAGCTGTTTGCAAAGTTCTATAAACTCTTCTTCCATGATGTGCCTCAAATGGCTGGGACAGTGAGAAATTTGCCCCCGTACCCAGCCTCAGTGTCCTTGAATTGGCCCTTTGTGCACAATTGGTTGTTCTGTTCCTGTTTCTCTGAGAGAAACCGGCTCCAGAGAGGATGGGCCCACGTGCTGGGTCTGGGTGTGTGTTAGGAGTGTTTCCCCAAAGTTCTCCGCTAACAATTCACATACAGGCTAGCCATTTCCCCTGCTATAAATAAAGGTGGCCCCAATGGCTCTGTGGTTGGTAGGAAATATCAATAACATGACTAATTATGGAAATTGCATAATGCATCATTAGTTAGTAATTATGACTTTGTCAAGTGCCTGTTAATTTTTATGTAAGAATCACTCAATGTGTGACATGGAAATATTAGCTTGTCATCTGGCTTTCCTTTCTGGTGGGGGTGAGTGATCTTGAAAGTTTAGGTTAATGATGTGTCAGGGTAGAAGGAAGAGGAGGAGAGAGAGAAGGAGCTACAGGAGGAGGGGAAGGAGTGGGAGAAGGATGTGGGTGGGAGAAGAGGAGGAGGAGGGAGAGAGGGGGGGAGCCGAGGAGTGTGTAGTGGGAAGATGTCAGGCAAAGAGAGAGGCAGATGGGAGGACTTCCGCGCTGGCCTAAGAAGGTGAATCATGTCAAACAGGCCTCCTGCTTCTTATCCCGGAACCAAAGGGATGCATGGGGTGTTGACACATTTCCCTAATAAGACAGGATTATCATTTTACAGCTTCCCTGGAGATTCTTGGCATGTCTCATTTTGCCTGAATAAATTATTAATTTGGTCTAATTAGGCTCATCCAGCAGCTGGGAGGCAGGTTGAGCTAATCTGGGATTCCAGTGTGGGTCTGCATGCCTGCATGACTTGGAGGGGTTGGGACAAGAGGGAGGGCAGTGAAGAGGGGAGCTGAGGTTTTATGTAGTTCCATCCACTTGGGACTATTTCTTCCCGGGCACCAGTTGCTGAGGGGTGAGTGCTAAGAACCCGTGTCTTTCTTCGGACCCCTAGATCCTAATTCCAGCTCAGAGCTGCCTCTGAAGAATGGATGGTGTCAAGTTGTCCCCCGTCCAGCGCTCAGGGAGCTCCATAATCAGGAACACATCTACCAGTTTTATTCCCTTAGGGTTTTAGCCCAGGCCTTAAAGCAAGACAGCTCTGGCTTCAGAACACGGCTCACCGCCCCCACTGCCCCCACTGCCCCCACTGGGCCACAGCCCTTTGAGCTCAGGAAGTCATGTCAACTCTCTGTGCGCTCAGTTACAGTGAAGTAGTAATGGCCGGCCGTTGGGTTGTCTCTGTGAAGGTGAGCTGAGATGATAAATGTGTGTAAACTTCCCAGTGTGGAGTCTGGCACATTGTAGGTATTGGGTGGACGGAAGCCGTGAAGTCCCCTAGAGAAGCAGGACCGAAGTGGTTATAGCCATTTTATTATACACGGGGAAATTAAGATCCATGGAAATGTTGTGACTTACTTAGGACAGATGAGACAAAGTCCCTACCCATTGTTCTTTCTGTCCCGTCAAGCCACCTCTGAACGTCGACACTAGCATTTAGCTATTAATTTTTTTCTTTCTTTTAATTTCTTTGTTAGAGAGAGAGTGAGTGAAGAGAGCATGAGAGTGAGGGAGCATGAGCAGGGGTGAGGGGTAGAGGGAGAGGGGGAAGCAGACCTTCCCTGCTGAGCAGGGTGCCCCACAGGGGGCTCCACCGCGGGACCCTGAAGATCATGACCTTAGCCAAAGGCAGAGGCGTCGCTGACTGAGCCACACAGGTGCCCCTATTAATTTCTTTTCCCACCAAAGTTAGTGTTTTCATAGGCGATGACAAAACCAATGTGCTTGAGAGCACAGATTATATTTTAATAGTATTCAAAACTCTCTGACATCTCTCCCCATGTAACGAAGTTGCAAGATTTAACTTGTTTTTGAGAGAACCAAATCATCTTCATGGGTTTTCCTGTCTTCCGGTGATTAACAAGCTGTTTCCAGGCAGCAGCTCCGGCATCCGTTGAGCCCCCCACGGAGCCCCCATAGCTGGTGTGCGAGCTCAGGCAGCGTGCCCGCGTGGAGTTGTCACTGCTTCTTGATGTGTTTGTCTCCCAGGCTGGGCTTTGAACATCTGGAGGAGATGCTTCTTCCCCCAGGTTAGGGGCTGCAGACTGGGCGCCCTTCCAGGCCAGGAGCTGTCTCTCATATAGGGGTCCCCTGCTCAGTGGATGACACTTGGTAGCCTTTCTAAAACTTTTTAATGGATCATGAGAGGACACTCAATGACAGAGCTGTAGTGGTTGTCATTTCTTCTTTCCTCAGTGCCCAGGAGGCACTGTGGCCCCTCAGGACCATCTGTTTAAATCAATGCACCTACATAATAAACATCTCCCACGCACCAGCCCACACAGTCAAAGGGTCAGAGACTGCCCGACTTCCCTCTGGTGCAAAGGCAGGGGAGGGGAGCCCTGGGACTGAGGACAGCAGGAAACCACTTGTGCAAG
This sequence comes from Mellivora capensis, assembly GCA_004024625.1. Classification (NCBI taxonomy): domain Eukaryota; kingdom Metazoa; phylum Chordata; class Mammalia; order Carnivora; family Mustelidae; genus Mellivora; species Mellivora capensis. The sequence goes on from PISX010012032.1 coordinate 15,770, forward strand.
GCCTTACCTCTCCATGGAACCTCTCATCAAACTGGGCCAGCAGCTTGACTTCCATTTCCATATCTATATATATCTCTATATCTCTTTAAATTAAAAAAAAATGTTAATTCCAGTAGAGTTCACATGTGGTACAACTTGTTATTGCATTAGTTTCAGGGGTACAGTATAGTGACTCAGCACTTCCATACATCACCTGGAGTTCTCATCACGACGAGTGCCCTCCTTCATTTCCATCACCTGTGTAACCCATCCCCCACTCCTCTCCCCTCGGGTGACCATCAGTTCTCTATTGTTAAGGGTCTGTTTCTTGGCTTGGCTGTCTCTCTCTCTCTTTTTTTTTTTTTTGGCTCATTTGTTTTGTTTCTTAAATTCCATGTATTAGTGAAATCATAGAGTATTTGTCTTTCTCTTACTTATTTTGCTTCGCATAACATTCTACAGATCCATCCATGTTGCAAATGGCAAGATACCATTCTTTTTTATGGCTGAATAATATTTCAGTGTGTGTGTGTGTGTGTGTGTGTGTACACATATATACCACATCTTCTTTATCCATTTACGTATCAACGGATACTTGGGCTGTTTCCATATCTTGGCTATTGTAAACAATGCTGCCATAAACATAGGGGTGCATGTATCCCTTTTGATTCTTTGGGAATATACCCAGTAGTGTGATTGCTGGATCAGAAGGTAGTTCTCTTTTTAAATTTTTGAGGAGATACTATTTTCCACAGTGGTTGCACCAACAGTGAACAAGGGTTCCTTTTTCTCTACATCCTCACTGACACCTGTTGTTTCTCTCTCTCTATTTACTCCCCTTTCTGCCACTTCATGTTAAGATTGCTGGGACCCCTCCCCACGGGTCTTCCTGTTTCTTGTCTGTTCTATCTCGGGTTGCTTAACTTCATAAACATTAGAAACAGATTCTCCTAAAACAAGGTATCTTTGTCTGATTCCACTTCTTAAAGGAACCTACTGTAGCCATTTAATGCCTTCTCTTTGTCTAAGGAAAAAAAAAATCTGTACAAGCTTTCTCAAGCAATGTGTGGGGGGATTACAGAATTTGTCCAACTGCTTAAGAAAGTGCTGGATATGTGGTACTATAAGAGTATTTGTTGCTGTTATTATTATTATTATATTTATTTTTAAAGATTTTATTCACTTAAGGGGGAGAGAGAGAGAGAGAGAGAGCGAGCACAGGTTGGGGGAAGGGCAGAGGGACAAGCAGACTCCCCGCTGAGCAGGAAGCTGGGACGTAGGGCCGGATTCTAGGACCCCGAGATCATGACCTGAGCCAAAGTCAGACACTTAACCAACTGAGCCACCTAGGTTCCCCTTAATAATATTATTTTAAAGATTTATTTATTTATTTAAGAGGAAAAGAGAGAGAGAGTGTAAGCGAGGGGTGGAGAGGGGCATGAGGAGAGGGAGAGAATCTCCAGTAGTTTACCCACTGAGTGTGGAGCCAAAGGGGGACATAATCTCAGGACCCTGAGATCAAGACCTCAGCCGAAATCAAGAGTTGGACACTCAACTGATGGAGCCATCCAGGTGCTGTTCTCATCACATATCATCGCTGTTGTTGTTAGCATTATTCCGCTGTAATGGAATCCGAGGGTAACAGGCCAGTGCATCAGGACATCATGGGCACTGGAATTGAGACTCAGCAAATGTGTTACATGTTTTAGGAAATGTCACTGATACAGCCAGTGCTTTAACTGGATTCTCAGAGTGGCCCACAACCCCCCAACAGTCAAGAACCACTACTCTAGTTCTTAGAAACTTTGTCATTGAATCGAGCCAGACATCAAAGAGGTGTGTATCTGAGTTCTCTACTTCACCATCTTGGCCCTTGTAGAATTTCACATTGAAGGACACTGTAAGAAACTAGGGCAAAAAAACACACAAAACCCCAAACACGCAGGTGTTTGGATTGTTGAGGGATATAACATAAGTGGTTTCTGTTCCCTTGCCTACTTTCCCCTTTACTGGGGACTAGGTTCCCTGAGGTCTCTGCATCAGGGAGAGCTGCCATTCTCCTGGCTGATTTGTATTTAATGCTTTGGACATTAGAAATGTTAAAATAATGCCCATTAAAAAAAAGATTTTATTTATTTGACAGAGAGAGATCACAAGCAGGCAGAGAGGCAGGCAGAGAGAGAGGGAAGCAGGCTGCCTGCTGAGCAGAGAGCTTGATGTGGGGCTTGATCCCAAGACCCTGGGATCATGACCTGAGCCGAAGGCAGAGGCTTTAACCCACTGAGCCACCCAGGTGCCCCAATGTTCATGTTTTCCTCTGCCTTTGCTGCTGGGAGTCTCAGAGTCACCTCTCCACCAACCTCTAGTGAGGCTTTCTGGTATGCTAATCTGACTTTATGATCTAGTTCCACACTAGTTCCCTTTTGCTTCGAATTCATCATAAAATAAATTCTGTTTTATTACAAGTATCTCTGTAAGCCACACTGATTCCTTTAGATCTTAAGTAGGATTTTGGTGAACATATATTCCTCATTCACACAGTACTGTACCATATTAAAAAAATCTGTGTATGAGAGGACTTCTCTCATACCTGTGGTTCAAACCTGTGTCTTTCAAGGGTCAAGTATATGCATTCAGAATTTTCACTTTATTCTTGATTTCTCTTCAGGTTTGTTTTTTTTTTTAAATTTTCTGCATCCATTTCTGTCTCATGGGGCCTTTTGGATACTTTCTTCTAATTTATCTTCTCTTTTGGCAATAGTCTCTTTAGCTGATTCTAATTCAACCTATTCACAGCATTTTAAATTTTAGTTCTACTTTTACTTCTATAATTCTATTTAAAAAATTGGTCATCCTAGTTTTCTCTTATTTCCCTGTTGTCCTTTGAGTTCTCTCTGTCCTTGCCTAACATGATATCTTGAGGTCTTCCTGTAATGTTAACAATGAAACCTTGGAATCATGTCCTGAAATTCCTCCAACTTTCTTTTTAAAGACTTTTCTGGCCATCTTTTTTTTTTTTTTAAAGATTTTCTTTATTTATTTGAGAGAGAGGCAGTGAGAGAGCATGAGCGAGGAGAAGTTCAGAGGGAGAGGCAGACTCCCTGTGGAGCTGGGAGCCTGATGGGGGACTCGATCCCGGGTCTCCGGGATCATGACTTGAGCCGAAGGCAGTCGTCCAACCAACTGAGCCACCCAGGCATCCCCTTTTCTGGCCATCTTAAGTCTCTCACTTGTCCATATATTTTAGAATCAGCTTACTGGTTTCTTTAGAAAAGACTGCTGGGGTTTTAATTAAGATTGCATTGAATTATAAATAAATTAGAAGAGAATGGACACGGCATCTCCCCATTTACTTAAATCTTGAATTTTTAAAATTAATTTTTAAAAATTTTTAATGAACATATAATGTATTTTTATCCCCAGGGGTACAGGTCTGTGAATCACCAGGTTTACACATTTCACAGCACTCACCATAGCCCATACCCTCCCCAATGTCCATAACCCCACCACCCTCTCCCGACCCCGCTTCCACAACAACCCTCAGTTTGTTTTGTGAGATTAAGAGTCTCTTATGGTTTGTCTCCCTCCCAATCCCATCTTGTTTCATTTATTCTATTCCTATCCCTCAAACCCCCCACATTGCATCTCCACTTCCTCATATCAGGGAGATCATATGATAGTTGTCTTTCTCTGATTGACTTATTTCACTAAGCATAATACCCTCTAGTTCCATCCACGTTGTCGCAAATGGCAAGATCTCATTTCTTTTGATGGCTGCATAGTATTCCAGTGTGTGTGTGTGTGTGTGTGTGTGTGTGTGTATACATATATATGTGTATATATATATATATATCACCTCTTCTTTACCCATTCATCTGTTGATGGACATCTAGGTTCTTTCCATAGTTTGGCTATTGTGGACATTGCTGCTATAAACATTCAGGTGCACGTGTCCCTTTGGATCATTACGTTTGTATCTTTAGGGTAAATGCAAATGGTATATCAGATGAAGGGCTAGTATCCAAAATCTATAAAGGGCTCAGCAAACTCAACACCCAAAGAACAAATAATCCAATCAAGAAATGGGCAGAGGACATGAACAGACATTTCTGCAAAGAAGACATCCAGATGGCCAACAGACACATGAAAAAGTGCCCCACATCACTCGGCATCAGGGAAATACAAATTAAAACCACAATGAGATATCACCTCACGCCAGTCAGAATGGATAAAATTAACAAGTCAGCAAATGACAGATGCTGGAGAGGATGCGGAGAAAGGGGAACCCTCCTACACTGTTGGTGGGAATGCAAGCTGGTGCAACCGCTCTGGGAAACAGCGTGGAGCTTCCTCAAAAAGCTGAAAATAAATTTTGAATTTTTAATAGAGAGGCCTTGCCCATCTTTTGTTGAATTCATTCTTTGGTGATTAACTTTTGATGGTATTTTAAAATTAGATTGTTTTAAAACAATTCATCTTCCAGTTGTTCCTGTCTCATACATGGAAATACAGTTGATGTTTATGTACTGGTCTTGTGTCCTGTGAACCTGCTAAATTCACCTGCTAGTTTTAGTGTTTTTGTAGATTCCTTTGAGTTTTCTGTGTATAAACAATCATTTCATCTGTGGACAAGTTTATCTTTATGTCTTCCTTTCTAATCTTTGTGGGGTTTTTTTTTCACTGTTACTTTCTTGTTCTGGTTAGAATGTGGTAAGAGCACACACCCTTGCCTTTTTCCTGATCATAGGGAGGAGGTGTTCAGTGTTTCGTGCTAAGTGGGATGTTAGCTGTAGGTTTTTCTTAGATGCTCTTTACCAAATTGAGAAAGCTCCTTTCTGGCTTTTTGAGAATTTAAAAAATCGCAAATGGGAACTGAGTTTTGTTAATTCTCTTCAGCTTTTGAGATGATCATGTGATTTTTATCTTTCATTCTTTTAGTGTGTGGTGACTTACATTGCTTCCTTTCCTTTCCTTTTTTTTTTTTTTCATCACAACAGGCACCCTCTTTAATACCCAACACCCATCCAACCCATCTCCCAACCACCTCCCTCCATCAACCCTCAGTTTGTTCTCTATCATTAAGAGTCACTTATGGCTTGTTTCCCTCACTCCTTTTTTTTTTTCTATTTCCCCTTCCCATATGTTTATCTGTTTTCTTTCTTAAATTCCACATAAGAGTGAAATCATATGATATTTGTCTTACTCTGAATGACTTATTTCACTTAGTGTAATACAGGTGAGCTCCATCCACATCATGAATGGCAAGATTCTATTCTTTTTTGATGGTTGAATAATATTCCATTGTATATATGAACCGTGTCTTCTTTATCCACTCATCAGCTGATGGACATTTAGGCTCTCTCCATAGTTTGGCTATTGTTGATAAGGGTGCTATAACCATTGGGGCACATGTACCCTTTCAAATTTGTATTTTTGTATCTTTGGGTAAATACCCAGTAGTGCAGTTGCTGGGTCATAGGGTAGCTCCCTTTTCAACTTTTTGAGGAACCTCCAAACTGTTCTCCAGAGTTACTGCTCCAGCTTGCATTCCCACCAACAGTGTAAGAGGGTTCCACTTTTTCTGCATCTTTGCCAACACCTGTCATTTCTTGTGTTAATTTTAGCCATTCTGACAGGTGCATAGCAACTTGTTATTAGACACTTTGCCAGAGGCAAGAGAAACAAAAGCAAAAATGGACTATTGGAACGTCATCGGGATAAAAAACTGTACGGACTTTTTTTTTTATATTAAACCAATCCAAAATTCCTGGAATACACACCCCTTGGTCATGATGTATTATTCTTTTACTATATTGAAGGTTCAATTTGCTAGTATTTTTATTGAGGAATTGGGCATCTATGTTCAAGAGGAATATTGTTCTGTGATTGTTGTGTCATTATCTTTTTCACTTTTTGTTATTGGATTTTTGTTGGCTTCCTAAAATGAGTTGCAAAGTGTTTCTTCCTTTTCTAGTCTCTGAACAAGTTTATAACAGATTCTTTAGTATTCCCCATCCATTCCAGATACCTCTTTCAGCAACAAAGGATTTGTTTTTTTCCAGCCTCTGGGAATGATGTCCGCAGGTGGATCCTCCCCCAGAATTGACCTTGGACAGATGGAGCTGTCTTGCCTAGTCTGCACCCAATGAGGAGGCTGACATGCGACTACAAAGTGGACAAGCTGGACCACTCCTCTGTTTGGGACACCTTTATTTTTATTTTTTAATTTTTAAAATATTTGTCAGAGAGAGAGCGAGTGTACAAGCTGGGGGAGTGGGAGGCAGAGGGAGAAGCAGGCTCACCACTGAGCAGGGAGCTGGATGCAGTATTCGATCCTAGGATCCTGGAATCATGACCTGAGCCAAAGGTAGATGCTTAACAATCTGAGCTACCTAGGCACCCCTGGGACAACTTTAAAGAGGCTGAAACCTCTGTTCCAACTCTATCTTTGTTCAACTTCTCCTTCTGTTCAGTATTTCTCCATTATAAGTGCTTTTTCCCAGGAGCATTCCCCCCTGGAAACCACTTCATTGAAACTTTCTTAAAGTCCATTTCTTGGGGGAACTCAGCCTGTGACAGAGTCTGTGTAAAATTGGTTGAATTTATTTCTTACATGTCACAATTCATTAGTTAAGCTATCTTGATCTGGAATTTTCCTTGTGGGAAGGTTTTTGATTAAGAATGCAATTTCTTCAGTTGATATAGGACTACTCAGACTTTCTATGTCTTCTTATGTTGCTTTTGGTAATTTGTGTTTCTCAAGGAATTTATGTGTTCTGCTGAATATTAATATAGATACACCAGCTTTTTCATGGTTAGTGTTTACATGCTGTGTTTGTTTTTACACTTTTGTTTTTAATCTGTCAGTTTTCATAAAGTGTTCTTACTACATATAGCATGTAGTTAGGTCTTTTTAAAAAAATGTACTCTGGGGCACCTGTGTGGCTCAGTGGGTTAAGCCTCTGCCTTCAGCTCAGGTCATGATCCCAGGGTCCTGGGATCGAGTCCCACATCAGGCTCTCTGCTCAGCGGGGAGCCTGCTTCCTCCTCTCTCTCTCTCTCTCTCTCTCTGTCAAATAAATAAATAAAATCTTTAAAAAATGTACTCTGACAATACCTGATTTTGAATAGGAATGCTCAGTCCATTTACATTTAATGAAAATATTGATCTTCCATCTTGGTACATTTTTTCCATTTGTCCCATCTAGGCTTTGTTCTTTTCTTCCTACTTTTTGACTTTTTTTGTGTGAGTTGAGTAACTTTTTTAAAAAAGATTTTATTTATTTATTTGACATAGAGAGATCACAGTAGACAGAGAGGCAGTCAGAGAGAGAGAGAGGGAAGCAGGCTGCCTGCTGAGCAGAGAGCCTGATGTGGGACTCGATCCCAGGACCCTGAGATCATGACCTGAGCCAAAAGCAGCGGCTTAACCCACTGAGCCACCCAGGCGCCCCTAGTTGAGTAATTTTTCATGTTCAATGTAATCTCCTTTATTATTTTCAGCTGTACTTCTTTGTATATGTATGTTTTAGTGATTGTTCTAGAGATTACAACATTATCTGTAACTCATCATTGTACTTTATTTTTTTAAATTTAAATTTTATTTCTTCAGTGTTACAAGATTCATTGTTTATGTACCACACCCAGTTATTCATGCAACAGGTGCCCTCCTTAATACCCACCATCAGGCTCACCTGTCCCCCCACCTCCCTCCCCTCCAAAATCCTCAGTTTCTTTCTCAGAGTCCACAGTCTCTCATGGTTTGTCTCCCTCTCTGATTTCCCCCAGTTCATGTTTCCTTTCTTTCTCCTAATGTCCTCTATGTTATTCCTTATGTTCCACAAGTAAGTGAAACCATATGATAATTGACTTTCTCTGAATGACTTATTTCACTCAGCATAGTCTCCTCCAGTCTCATCCATGTTGATATAAAAGTTGGGTATTTATCGTTTCTGATGGAGGCATAATATTGTGTTGTATATATGGACCATATATTCTTTATCCATTTGTCTGTTGAAGGGCATCTTTGCTCTTTCCGCAGTTTGGTGATTGTGGCCATTGCTGCTATGAACATTAGGGTACAAATGGCCCTTCTTTTCACTACATCTGTATCTTTGGGGTAAATACCCAGTAGTCACGTACTTTCAAATGATATGATACTATCTTAAAATGTAACCAGTTAGAATGACCAAAATTAACAAGACAGTAAACAACAAGTGTCGGAGAGGATGTGGAGAAAGGGGAACCCTCTTACATTGTTGGTAGGAATGCACGTTGGTGCAGCCACTTTGGAAAACAGTGTGGAGATTCCTTAAGAAGTTAAAAATAGAGCTTCCCTATGACCCTGCAATTGCACTACTGGGTATTTACCCCAAAGATACAGATGTAGTGAAAAGAAGGGCTGTCTGTACCCCAATGGTTCATAGCAGCAATGGCCACGGTCGCCAAACTGCGGAAAGAACCAAGATGTCCTTCAAGAGACGAATGGATAAAGAAGATATGGTCCATACATACTATGGAGTATTATGCCTCCGTCAGAAAGGATGAATACCCAAATTTGTATCAACATGGACGGGACTGGAAGAGATTATGCTGAGTGAAATAAGTCAAGCAGAGAAAGTCAATTATCACATGGTTTCACTTACTTGTGGAGCATAAGGAATAACATGGAGGACATGGGGAGATGGAGTGGAGAAGTGAGTTGGGGGAAATTGGAGGGGGAGACAAACCATAAGAGACTGTGGACTCTGAAAGAAACTGAGGGTTTGGATGGGGGGAGGGTAGGGGGTTGGGTGAGCCTGGTGGTGGGTATTGTGGAGGACATATATTGCATGGAGGACTGGGTGTGGTGCATAAACAATGAATTCTGGAACACTGAAAAGAAATTAAAAAATAAATAAAAATTAAAAAAAGAATCTAAAAACAATATTTTTCTTTTTACCCTCTTCTTGTCTTTTGTATTCTTGATGTTACAATTTTTCTTCTATATATGTTCTTTTTTTTTTACCCCTTCCCCTTCCTAAATCTCATCATAAACTGTTACTAATTTTGCTTTAACAGTCTTTTAAAATATGTAATACATAGAATGAAGATAATTAAAATGACATATAAACAATCACCATCATATTCTCACTCTTAGTTCTCAATTTCTTCACATACTTCCAGACTTCATCTGACTTCATTCTCCTTCAGTTTGAAGAAATTGTTTCAGTACTTCTTGAAGTGAAAGTCCACTGGGGACAAATTCTCTTAGCTTTCTTGTTTGTCTGAAAATGGTTTTCTTTCATTTTCGTTTTTGAAAGATGTTTATATAGGACATAGACATCTTGGTTGACAGTTTTTTTTTTTCCCCTTCCAGCATTTGAAAGGTGGTGTTCCACTGTCTTTCATCCATTTTAGATTCCATGGAGACATCAGCTGTCATTCTTATTATTGTCCTTCCCATATATGATGTGGTGTTTTCTTTTGATACTTTTCAGATATGCTGTTTATCTTTCCAGCGCTTTGACTATGATGTACTTAGGTGAGGGTTTATTCATATTTATTCTTCTCAGGGCTCACTGTTATTGGATCTGTGGGTCTAAAATAAATTTTTGAATTTCATATTGAGATGAAGTTTAAAACAAGTTTTAAAAAAATCTATACTTTGATTTAACACATAAAGTCTCTACTCTTTTGAATATATTGGCAAGAAATTATTATGATTTTAAAATTTCCCCACCACAGGGGCAATACAAATCTTCTGGAATTGAGGAAAAGTAGTCAGTGAATATTGGAGCTGAGATGTTTACTCCCTAGGAAGAGCCCTGCTTTTCCTTTCCTTCCAGGGCAAAAAAAGGCGGGGGGGGGGGAATGACAGAATTTCCCAATTAATTTTGGTAACTGATAACAGAGGGAACATGTGCCTCTTTTCCTGAATAAATCTGGGGAAAATGGCAAGACCCCCCCCAGATTCCCCTGTGCCCCATTTGGCCTAAGGAATTGAATAGAAATGGTTCCAGGTGTCTGGCCAGGCAGAGATGACTGGGTGAGTATCATAATTTTTCTGGGGAAGCTACAGAATGACTTTTCTGGACCCCAACTACATCAGAAAGGTCAAGAAAAGCCTTCATGTTCCCTAGAAAGTCTGAACGTTCTGAGTGAAATTTAACTGTGAGAGAGCCTGGGGGCTTGGCTGTTGGGACAAGGACACACAACATTGCAGACTCTCTGAAGATGCCAAGTGCTTAGATGATAATGTCTTGTGGATCAGATTCTGCTCTTGATACTTGTGCTTGGACCTAATTTAAACTCTTGGGAATATGAGGACTACCCAGTAGAAAAGCAGACCAGAAACTGAGTGAGGTGTAGTTTCTCCAACCAAAGTGAAGCTTGAGAGAGAAATTAAATTCAGTGATGGCAAAATAGGGAGTTTATGTCTTGCATCCCTGAGGTTTTGGACTGTGATTGTATCTGTAATCATGACTGTTACTATTATTGGGATGTCATGTGCTTTACCCAGGACCTCCCTAAACCTCCTTGTCTGTCTGATTATTAAGCAAGTCTCACGAGTTTATTTGCTGTACCATTTTACATGGTACCCATTACTTAGGAGACATCTCATTGATTGAGCCACACAGTAAAATTCTTGGATGTACTAAGCCAACTGAGGCTGCTGATTTACCTCTTAGATGCCTAGCCCACTTTCTGTTTCATTGTTTGGTGGGTGTTTTTTTTGGCCCCCTCTTTAGGCAGGAGCCAGTTGGGAATACTCAAAGAGAAGGGGAAGCTCAGTGGGGAATATCCTAGGTCTTTACTGCCACTTTTTTTAACCCTTTCTTTAATCAAACATGAGAATATTTTGTGTTCTTTTTCAGCTCATGAGTCACTCCTAAAATGTATGTATAGTGATGTATATGCAGTGATATGAGAGATAAGGCTAGAATAGTAATTTGGAACCAGATTGTGAAGACCACAATGCCAAGCTAATGTGTTGAGACAGAATCCTGCAAGGCATGTGGTGTGGGGAGGCGTTGTAATTTAAACTTTAGGAGACACTTGATAACAATGGTACTTTGTTGTTGTTGTTTGTTTGTTTGTTTTTGTTCCAGAGGTGGAATTTAGTGGTTCATCAGTTGGATATAACACCCAGTGCTCATTACATCCAGCGCCCCCTTTATTGCCTATCAACCAATTACCCCTTTCCCTCATCCACCTCCCCTCTAACAACACTGTTTCCTAGAATTCAGCATCTCTTATGGTTTGCCTCTCTCTCAATTTTCATCTTATTTCATTTTTCCTTCCCTTTTCCTCTGTTCATCTGTTTTGTTCCTTATATTCCACATATGAGTGAGGTCATATGGTATCTGTCTTTCTCTGACTGACTTAGTTCACTTATCATAATACCCTTTAGTTCCATCCACGTTGTTACAAATGCCAAGATTTCATTTTTTATGATGGATTGAGTAATACTCCATTATATATGTTCCATATCTTTTTTTATCCATTCATCTGTCAATGGACATCTGGGCTCATTCCATATTTTGGCTATTGTGGACATTGCTGCTATAAACATTGGGGTGCAGGTTCCCCTTCGAATCACTATGTAACAATGGTGTTTTAAGAAAACTAGCCTGTTTTTCTGACATTGAGACAACTAGGAAGCTTAAAAAAAGAAAACTTACATTACTTTTTCTTCTCTTTTTAGGAAAAATAGACTAATTATCTATATAAAGCAATATGGGTCAGGTGTGCATAGACAGGTTAATAGTAATAAAAAGCCAACTTCCAGATGTGGCATAGAGTATGTCCAGTCTCCACAGTCTCCTACATCCTTGTACTTGCTGTTTCCAAGGGTGGTGCTGAGACTCTGTAAGAAAGGAACTATCCAAACCCAGTGCACTGTCGGATCTCAGCTCCCCTAGGAAGCCTTCTGGGACCTGCTAGTTCCCAAGCTCCCATTGCAATATTTATCTATTCTAATGTTAAGGCTTCTATCACATTTCCACCTTGATTGAGATTTAATGGACCAGCCTTATCTGCCCTTCTGGACTGTGAGCTTTTTGAGGTTGGGAAATACCTTTTTTCCAATACACTGTGGACACTCAAAATATGTTGGTTAGATGCTCTGATACATGTGAACCACTGGCACTTACGAATCTTGAAAAGAAAAAGATTAGTACCTGTTCATGGCAATTTTTATTTGGGAGTATACTTCATTGTATGCATCCTTTGAAGAGAGGTAATTCAGGTAAGCTAAGGGGTGGGAAATTTGTCCTTCTAGTGATGGTCTGGGATCCACAGGGGGAGCAGACATTGCAAGGGTAACCTATAAAAAGAACTGAAGGTTTGGCCAGGAATTGAAGAAGAAAGTGCAGAATGTTCATCTCTTTTACATCCCAGATTAGGAGCAGGGACCCTATGCACTACCCTCTGATGGGAAGCAAGAACCAGGTTTGGGGATCAGACATTTCCTGAGCTTACATCCTGGCCCTACAAACTCTCAGCTGTGGGACTTCAGAGAAGCCACTCAACCTCTGTGGGTCCCAAGGCACAGGCTTTGGATCCAGACTGTTTGAATTTGAGTTCTGACTCTGCAAAGTACAAAAGGGTGTGACTTTGGGCAAGTTACTTGTACCTTGATTTCTCTCACCTATTACAAAAAACAGGGTAATTATAGTACCTGGCTTTACGGTAATTGTGAGGCTTCAAGGTGTTTTAATAATTGTGAAAATGCTTTGAAAAGCCATTGATACATGTATCAATGTATGTATATACGTAGCTGCCTATTGTTATTATTGTCATTAGGAGTAGTATTTTAATTTTATTTTTTTACTCTGGGGATATTGTGTAGATTGTATACAAACATATTTGTAGGGCACCTGGGTGGCTCAGTTGGTTAAGCATCGCCTTTGGCCCAGGTCATGGTCCCAGAGTCCCAGAATCAAGTCCCACATTGGGCTCCCTGCTCAGAGGGCAGTCCGCTTCTCCCTCTGACCTTTCCCCTCTCATGCTCTCTCTGTCTCATTCTCCCTCTCTCTCTCAAATAAATAAATAAAATCTTTAAAAATATATTTGTAATATTATCTAGTGATTTTAGTTGATACTAACAGTCATGGAATAAAGGCATGAAATATTAATACCTACACTTTCTCTACTGATCATTTTAAAGATTTATTTATCTTTATTTTAGAGAGAGTGAGAGAGCAGGGGGAGAGGCAAAGGGAGAGAAATCCTCAAGAAGACACCCCACTGAGTGTAGAGCCCCCGGGGCTTGATCCCAGGATCCGGATATCATGAGCTGAGCTGAAACCAGGAGTCAGAGGCTCAACCAACTGGGCCACCCAGGCACCCCTCTCCTGACCATTTTAGAAGAGGGTGAGGCCAGAGAGAGCACAGCGGTGAAGAAAGAAAAATAGTAGAAGAAGAGATTGATGAGGGAGAAAAAAGAGGCAGACTAAGGAGCAGAGAACAAGAAAGGAAAAGTGAGGGAGAGAGCACAAGAGGAGAGAAAGAGAAGACTGACAAACAGATCCATTAGTGTTCGATGAGAAGTCAGGACTCACACTCTTTCTGAGTCATTGAATAAAGGTGGGCACTTCACACTATCTCCTGCTATTTTGAAATATTTACTAGCCAATGGACCTCCAATTCCCAGATCACTGTGATAACCATTGGTCTCCAGCAGGGAGGGGCAGAGTGAGGACACTCCCTGACGGGCTGGGAGGTATGGAGCTGGGGCTGGGGCTCTCCCTCTGTCCTGGCTCCCCAGCCGACTGGGCTTGGCTTGTAGCAACTCCCTGTTAAGACCAAGAAGTTAACCCCAACTATTTGGAATCAACTGGATCATCCCCTGCTGTGCCTAACCCCTCTGTCAAAGCATTGTGCCGTGCTGCACACTTGGACATGCTTGGATGGATGCTCAGAGAAGCCATAGAGATCATTAGCTGCATCTCCCTGGCATTCTTGAGATCTCCATGATTTTCAGTGCTCTCCAGTTTCCCTTTTCAATCAAGGCTGCCCCCAGCTCTTCCCCCGAGCCTTGCTCTTCTCATTTCTGGGAGATGTGGCTGTAAAAGGGGCTTGCCTCAGTGAGGAGAAGAAGCAGAGAATGGGGACTCACAGTGCTTTAATTTCCCATTCAGACACTTCATTAACATTTGGCAATAGGTCCCCGACTTTGTGTAGCCATGCAGACCATCCAGTTGCTGGGGCTACCAGGTTCTGAAAGCTTCCTGATGGCTGCTAAGGGCACCACCACCTTCTGCTCACCTGTGCCTGTCCATTTCACTGCTTGTGGGCACCTTGATGGATATCTTGGGGATGGGAGCACTGAGAATATAGGCCGGCTGTGGAACGGCTGGGTTGGGGGGGTGGGGGCTGGGAGAAAGTGTGGAGGAATCAATCATACCAGGTAGCCACAGGTCCGTGGGGAATAAGCAGAGAGCATGGTCAGGGCAGGGGGTGGGTCTCTCTAGGTTCAGGTGGGTGGGACGGTGTACTTTCCATGTCTGCCGAGCATCTCACATGTGCAAGGCTTATATCTCTCTCCCTGACTGTGTCCTTCCTGGTACGATTGATGAGCTGTCCTATTCAAGGCCAGCTTACACCTGTGCACCAAGATGCCCTCTGTCTTCTTGGGGACATCACTGTTTCAACTTTCTTCTGCAGCATCAGTTTTCTTTTTTCTTTTCTTTTTCAACTCTGGGTCATTCCCATCAGCAGACCGACATGCTACAATATTTTACATTACTCTTCTTTAACTCTAAGTTCCTCTGCTGTTCACCCCTGCCCCTTTTTACAGCAAAATTCTTTTAAAGAGTTGATCATCCTTCCACCATAAATGCCTCTCCTTTCATTCACTCCTGGATCTAAGAAGACACTTGCCCCCTACTCCTGGACTTTGTCCCAGGTGGCCACATCTAGTGGCTGTCGGTGTTCTTGTCCCAAGTGACCTCCAGCAGCTTCTCATCCTGTGGGCCATTCCTTTTTTCTAGAAACACTCCCCTTTCCTGACTTGGTGAAACCACTCCTTCTTGGTGAAACCAGTAACCTGGGTTGCTGTCCCTCTCCTGACCTTATCCTGTGGGTCTGCTGCCCAGATCGCCTGGGTTTGTGTCCCCGAGGCTCCCTCTGTCTTTCCCCATCTTGCTCCCTCCTCCTCTCCCCATTCCCATTGATATTGTTACTGCAAGCCTCTTCCCTGCCAGGCACCATGTGGCTTTAGGGGAGCCAGAGGTGATGGCTTTGTGGGGCCTGCCTTTAAGGGGCTGGTGTTCTTCTATGCTTTCTCTGTGTACTAACTTCTAACTCACTGACTAGTTTTCTGCTTTGGTATCTGTGTCCTCCTGTTTGGGGGCTGACACAAGCTCCTCGAAACACCAGGCAGGTGCCCAAATCAGGTTCTAGTTTCCAAGTTGGGAGCTGGATCTGTGAGGCAGGTTGTAATCTGGGCAGCCAAGGACAGGAGGGAACAAGTGATGATGAATGTGAACTTAGGCTATAGGAAGCACAGAAGGTCAAACTCGGAAAGTCCGGCTGGATCATCAAGTCCAGAAATGAGGTGAGCCCAGCCAGACATGGGACACTCATATGCTACGTTCAGTTGTGCAGGTTGTGAACTGCACAAGGAGACACCATGGGGGACAAGTAGAGACTGAAATCGTCTATGCTTGCTCAGGGTTGTGTTTGTTGGAGAGGGGACTTTTTTTTCCTTCCTAATTCAGACAAAAGTGCCACACAAACCAGCTGGAATCCTGACTGTTAGTCCTGCTTTTTGCCCTTGAGTGAGAATGCCAGTTCCTTGGAGAGGCTCCCACAACCCCATCTGGAGTAGGTCTCCCCTGCTATTCTGGTCTTTGCTTCCCTCTTTGGTCTTTGTAGCTCTTGTCAAATCTGTAAGCACATGTTTTTGTGCTAACTCACTATTATGGGACTCCTCACCAGGCTGCAAGCCCCCGAGGGTGGGGGCCTTCTCTGTCTGCTCACCACGTGTATCTACTAGGTAGCACATTGTGGACATCAATTCATATCTTTTGGATGAATGACCAGGGGCAGAAGCCAAATAGGGGAGGAGGAGAAAGAGAAGGAGGATGGGATGAAAATGGTGTGTGTAGGTGACTGCATGTGAGTAGGTCAGACCCATATTGGGCTTCCTAGTTGGCTGTTCCCTGTCTGGCTCCCAAGATCATGCCAGATACATTCCTGGGCTCCTGCTCAGCCTGCCCGTGGCCCTTCCAGGCCCTCATACTGAGAACCAGGCCCTGCACTTGGAGTGGGTGACAGATGAGGCTTGGGTCCAGTTCCACACTAAAGGAATGCATAGACTCACAGTGAAACAAGGCTGTAGAGCCAAGAGCAACAGGCACAGATCCAGTGGGGCAAGGGCAGAGAAGGGGCAGGAGAACAACATCTTTTTGGAGAATCATAGGTTTCCAAGAAGAGGGGACACTTAGGTTGGGACTCAGAGCAGGGAGGGAGGTGTTCTCGTGGGAGGAGGGTTGGAGAGGAGGGCGTTCTGGCACCTGTGGCAGCGTGAGGTGCGTCTCAGGGATGGTGCTAAGCAATTTAAGGCTTCCAGCCATTCTGCTTTCCACTTTACAGATGAGGAAAACTGAGGTGCCGGCAGGCCAACTGGTATGGCCAGGGTCACAATCAAGAAAGTAGTGATGATTATGGAGGTTTTAGAAAAGGACATACATGTGAAAGGGGGATCCTTGTGTTAGTTTTGGGGGACTCCCACGACAAAGTACCACAGACTGGGGGGCTTAAGCAGAAGACTATTTCCTCACCTTCTGGAGGCTAGAAGTCTGAGATCAAGGTGTTGGCAGGATTAATATCTTCTGAGGCCTCTCTTGTGGCTTGTAGGTGGCATCTTCTCCCTGTGTCTTCGCATGGTCCTCCCTCTGCGCGTGTCTGCATCCTGATTTCTTCTTATAAGGACACCACTGGTACCCATAATGGGTAGGGAGCGCACCCATAAGACCTCATTTGACCTTACTTGTCTCTTTAAGACCCCATCTCCATAGGTAGTCACACTCTGAGATAGCGTGAATTAGAATTCTACTGATAAGTTATTGAGCACTACATCTGAAACTAATGATGTACTATAAGTTGACTAATATTTATTTATTTATTTAATTTTATTTTTAAAAATTTAAAAAAGGATTTTATTTATTTATTTGACAGGGAGAGATCATAGGTAGGCAGAGAGGCAGGCAGAGAGAGAGGGGGATGCAGGCTCCCTGCTGAGCAGAGAGCCCAGTGCGGGGCTTGATCCCAGGACCCTGAGATCATGATCCGAGCAGAAGGCAGAGGCTTAACCCACTGAGCCACCCAGGTGCCATCTTTATTTATTTTAAAGATTTTATTTATTTGAGAGAGAGAGAGAGAAATAGTGAGAGACAGAGCACGACCAGCAGGGAGAGGGAGAAGTAGGCTCTCCGCTGAGCAGGGAGCCCAACGTAGTACCCAATCCCAGGACCCTGAGATCATGACCTGAGCCCAAGGCAGACACTTAGCTGACTGAGCCACCAGGCACCCTGGCTAATTGAATTTAAATAAATAAATTAAAAAGAATTCAACATAAATTATTTTTTTAAATCCTTTTTTCCCTTTTAACATCTTAATTTTATTTTTTTCATGTTCCAAGATTCGTTGTTTGTGCACCACACCCAGTGCTCCATGCAATATGTGCCCTCCTTAATACCCACCACCAGGCTCATCCATCCCCCCAACTCCCACCCCTCCAAAACCCTCAGTTTGTTTCCCAGAATCCACAGTCTTTCTTCTTTTGTCTCCCCCTCTGATTTCCCCCAATTCACATTTCCTTTTCTTCTCCTAATGTCCTATATGTTATTCCTTATGTTCCACAAGTAAGTGAAAACACATGATAATTGACTTTCTTTGCTGGACTTATTTCACTCAGCATAATCTCCTCCAGTCCCATCCATGTTGATACAAAAGTGGGGTATTCATCCTTTATGATGGTTGCGTAATATTCCATTGTATATATGGACCACATCTTCTTTATCCATTCATTTGTTGAAGGGCATCTTGGCTCTTTCCACAATATGGTGATCGTGGTCATTGCCACTATGAACATTGGGGTACATATGGCCCTTTTTTGCATTACATCTGTACCTCTGGGGTAAGGACCCAGTAGTGCAGGCTCATAGGGTAGCTCTATTTTTAATTTCTTAAGGAATCTCCACACTGTTTTCCAAAGTGGCTGCACTAACCTGCATTCTCACCAACAGTGTAAGAGGGTTCCCCTTTCTCCTCTCCAGCTCCACATCCTCTCCAAGGCTTGTTGTTTCCTGTTCTGTTGATTTTGGCCATTCCAACTGGTGTAAGGTGGTATCTCAATTGATTTGGGAGATCAAATCAATCTCCCATTGATTTTAATTTCCCTTATGGCTAGTGATGATGAACATTTTTTCATGTTTGTTAATCATTTGTATGTCTTCTTTGGAGAAGTGTCTGTTCATTTCTTCTGCCCATTTTTTGACATGTTTATCTGTTTTTTTGGTGTTGAGTTTGAGGAGTTCTTCACAGATCTTAGATATCAGCCCTTTGTCTCTAGTGTCATTTGCGAATATCATCTCCTCTTCCGTGGGTTGCCTCTGTGTTTTGTTGACTGTTTCCTTTGCTTTGCAGAAGCTTTTGATCTTGATGAAGTCCCAAAATGTCATTTTTGCTTTTGTTTCCTTTGTTTTTGGAGATGTGTCTTGAAAGAAGTTGCTGTGGCCAATGTTGAAGAGTATACTGCTTATGTTCTCCTCTAGGATTTTGATAGATTCCTGCCTCATGTTGAGATCTTTCATCCATTTCAAGTTTATCTTTGTGTATGGTGTAAGAGAATGGTTGAGTTTCATTCTTCTACATATAGCTTTCCACTTTTCCCAGCACCATTTATTGAAGAGACTTTTTTCCACTGGATATTTTTTCCCTGCTTTGTCAAAGATTATTTGACCATAGAGTTGTGGGTCCATATCTGGACTCTCTACTCTGTTCCACTGGTCTATGTGTCTGTTATTGTGCCAGTACCATGCTGTCTTGGTGATCACAGCTTTGTAGTAAAGCTTGAAATCAGGCACAGTGATGCCCCTAGCTTTGTTTTTCTTTTTCAACATTTCCTTAGGTCTTTTCTGGTTCTATACAAATTTTAGGATTGTTTGTTCCAGCACTTTGAAGAATGCTGGTGGAATTTTTATTGGGATGGTATTGAGAGTATAGATTGCTCTGGGCAGTGTAGACATTTTAACAATGTTTACTCTTCTGATCCATGAGCATAGAATGCTTTTACATCTTTTTGTGTCTTCTTCAGTTTTTTTCATGAGTGTTCTGTAGTTCCTCGAGTAAGATCCTTTACCTCTTTGGTTAGGTTTAATCCAAGGTATTTTATGGTTCTTGGTGCTATAGTACATGGAATCAATTCTCTGATTTCCCTTTCTATATTTTCATTGCTAGTGTATAAGAAAGCAACTGATTTCTGTGCATTGATTTTGTAACCTGCAACATGAATTCTGAAAGGACCCAAATCTGCCTGGAACAATCCCTCCAGTGGCTGTATGTGGCTGCAGGATCTGAGTGGGGAGGGATGGAAGGAGGGACAAGGAGCTGAGGCAGAGCCTGATGAGGGATGAGAGGAGACCCTGGGGCAGGAGGGTCACAGCTCCTGTCTTGCCTCTCAACGCCTGGAGCCTCTCATCTTGGGGCTGCATGGGGATGCAGCTCTCAGGGAGAAAGGCCTTGATCTCCAGGTGACCAGGCCCAGAGGCTCTCCAGAGGCATCCCCTCTCCCTGCCATGTTCCCATAAGAGTCTGGGACATCCTTTTCTCAAAGGAGACTAATTGATAATCCAGGGTGATAAAATGTTATCACTGTCATCCCATTGAAATGCAACAGCAATGCCAGATCCTGTAAATCACCTGGAGCTTAAAGAGGAGAGTGAAATGAGCATTGCCTTATAAACCACAAAGCCCATTAATCACATGACTACAAACCATAAATATGACAAGTACATCCATCAATCCTGCACCTTTCTTTCTCGTCTGTGAATGCACGCATTAGCAACTTAATGGATTTAAAAGGCATTTTCTCCTATAGACTTAGAAGCAGAGAGTATTTTATGATTAGACTCACAGGCCCAAAAGGAAGGAAAAAGGAGTCACCTTTCTCCAGCGTGCTCAGGGGCATTCCAGAGGCAGGTGTCCAGGCAGTGGCCAGAGCTTTCGAGTCCCCTCCGCCCTCTGGAGATGCAGAAATCCAGACCCCAGCCTCTGGGGGGAAGGAGACCTCAGTGGCCATGACCTGCCATTCCCTGCCCTCTTCCAGCTTCCTCCTCCACAGCTGCAGCTCCTCAACCTGAAGTCAGAGAAGTCCAGAGAGAGCAAGAGCCCTGGACTTGGGAGTCCTTACCTGTCACATCCACTCTGACCTCCGGACGAGGTCTTGCAGGCTTTATGGTTCCAGCCCCTGGCTGGGCCATCTGCCCGCAGACCTTTCTGGAGTTTGGGATTAGATGACCTTACCTAAGTTCGCTGTAGTCTCCCGAGTGCTGTGAGGGGCTTGGCTAGGAGAGGGGCCGTACCCGAGGAGGTCCAAACCTCTGAGATAGTAGTTCTCAATCAGGGGTGATTTTGCTGCCTAGAGGACATTTGGCGGTGTCTGGAGGCAGTGGGGACATCTAGTGGGTGAAAGCCGCAGTTGCTGCTAAACGTCCCACAATGTACAGGACAGCCCTCCCACCCCAATGAAGAATGATTTGATCTAAAATGTCAGTGGTGCTGCCACTGAGAAATCCTGCTCTGGGAAAAGCCGGGCTGGCAGTGGAATGGGGTTTGCAGCTCCCATCTGAGCTGCAGGGCAGAATGTTGGTGGGACCAGGCATGAACCCAAGGCCTCTTCTGCAGTATGGTACATCTCTCTGGAGCAAGGGCCCACGAGGCCTGCATTCCATCCTTGGGGTGGGAATCTTCCCCTGTGGTTCCACCCATCCCCCTTCTACCCCATCCCTCTGCAATCTGAGCACCTACTTCATCAGAAGCATAAGACCCAGTCCCTGACTTTGAGGAGCGCAGGGTCTAGAAGGGGAGAATGGAACAGAAGCAGATAGAATGAGGTGAGCAGAGAAGTACTAGCAGCTGGTGTAGGGACTTCTCTACTGGAAGGGGGGGGTGCTTATTTGGGAAAGTGCCCTGAGAGGTTAGGGATCAGAAGGTGGGATTGACTCCTCTTCTTACCACCCAGCCTCAGGACCAAGAGCACAGGGTTGAGCCCCACAGCTCAATTTGGATGTGCTGCTGCTGGGAGTTCTCCTGCTGGGCTGCACACCATAATTGTCTGATGAGTTGGGCACTGCCCATGCCAATTACCCAGAACCTTGGGGACATCTGCATCTTTTGAAAGCTCCCTGGAGGGTTCTGATGGGCAGCGAGTGCAGAATCACAGGGTCTTGCCTGGCCAGCTCCTGCGACAGCCTCTAGTTGTCCTCTGTGCCCCACAGGAAAGTGAACAGTCCCATCGTCTAAGGCAGGCCTGCACATTGCTGGCAGGTACAAGATACCAGATGAGAGGATCGGCTGCTCTGGTCGAAATGAGAGGGTGTCACTCATTCTTCTGCTGATGGGGTTGAGGAGAAGGGAAAATGGAGGAAGAGGGCCTAAAAAAAATCAAGGGAAGCAGGTGAAGACAAAGGCCAGGGCATTGCCCTGGGGTGGGGGTCTGTTGCAGCGGGGACCCCGTCAATCTTCAGTAATTTGTCTGAGAGTGGGATTTTGTGTGTGTGTGTGTGTGTGTGTAAACATTGAAGAGGGGGAAAATCTCATATCCTGGTCAGTGCACGGCTGAGCAGGACACCCACAAAGAAGCAGGAACTCAGTTGACGGAGGAGGCCATGAGAACATTAGCTCAGAAACAAGACATCTTCGGTAGGGCCACTGGACTTCCATGTGACTATCTTACCCATATGTCAATTGCTATAAAACTCAGACCTCGGGAATTAGCACGATAAAAAGCAACATCTCTATTCATGTACAGTGCTCTGTGGATGCTCCTCCTCAGGCCGTCCTCCCAGTGGTGGTTTGGGTTCTGGTACCTTCCATCTGGAGCCCAATGCACAGCTTCCGAGGAGGAGAAGGGGAGAGAAAGAGCCAGAGGAGGGGACACTAGCATCCTTAGCTGCCTTGTCCTGGAAGGGGCACCTCATTTCTGCTCACATTCCATTGGCGACAATAAGGCAGCTGGCCCCACCTAGTGCTGAAGGGCTGGGAAAGGGATCTGAGCCATGAGCTATGAGCGATGAGCCTGGGAAGAGGCTATGAACTTGGTGAGCATCTGACCAACCTCTGATGCAGACCCCGGTGGTCATCTGCATTCCACAGGTAGGTGTTATGCAGTAGGAGAGGCATGCATAGGTACAGTGGAGACACATGGGAGCTAAGCGTTGTCTCTGGCTTATATCATATAATTTGAAAGGAAATCTGATTTCAGCCTAATCTTTCCTGTAGCATCCCACGTTTTATCCAAAGGCCCTTTATATAAAGGCCCTTTATAGCTGTAACATTTTTTCTTGATTAAATTCTCACTGTTAACATTCCAATGTATTTCCTTCCATGTTCTGTTCTATGCCCATGATTATGTATTCCAAAATTACATATTTGTGCCTATGGGTACTATAACATATTCAGTTTTATGTCTTATATTTTCATTTGATGTTATATTGTGAGCAATTCTTCACGGCGTTAAATATTTTTGGAAAATACGGCTTCTCCGGCATGCTCCTACTTCATTATATGAATGTACCATTGTATGTTCATTGTATGTAGATTTTAAATGAGTGTACTTAATCATTTTCTTGCTGTTCAATGTCTGGGTAGTTTCTAGTTTTTCTCTATTATAATGAATCCTGTGATGACTATTCCCATAGATGAATCTCTGTTCATATCTTTACTTATTTTCTTGGGTTAATTTCTAGTGATTAAGGGGCACCTAGGTGGCTCAGTCTGTTAAGCAGCTGACTCGTGATTTTGGCTCAGGTCAAGATCTCAGGGTCCTGAGATCAAGCCCTGTGTCAGGCTCTTTGTTCAGCAAGGAGTCTGCTTGAGATTCCTCTCTCTTTCCCTCTGCCTCCCCCCTGAATTGAGAGCTCTCTCTCTCTCTCTCTAAAAAAAAAAAATGAATCTTTAAAAAATTTCTAGTGATAGAATGATTCAGCCAGATATGTGAACTTTTAATGACTATTGTTATGTGTTTGAAAGAAGGTTGGACAGAGGTATACCTTTCAGGGAATAGATCCTCTCAAGTTTGACATGTTTTAATCAACATTTCTTAAGAGGAAACACCTCTGCTTATTTCATGGGTTAAAAATGATCTAATTGTTAATTTAGCATATGTTAGTGAAGGTTTGTATTTTTCTGTTTATTAACCATTTTTTTCTATTTTTTTTTCTGTTTATGAACTTCCTGTTCTTTGCCCACTTCTTCACTAGGGGTTAATGTTTTTTCTTCTTAAGTATTTATATGATATCTTTGAATGTAATGATATTAATCCCTGTTCTGTCATATTTCTGGCAAACATTTGCTCTCACTTTTTTATTTTATTTTTTTATTTTTATTTTCATTTTTTAAAAGATTTTATTTATTTATTTGGCAGAGGGAGAGATCACAAGTAGGCAGAGAGGCAGGCAGAGAGAGAGGGGGAAGCAGGTTCCCCACTAAGCAGAGAGTCCGATGTGGGGCTTGATCCCAGGACCCTGGGATCATGACCCGAGCTGAAAGCAGAGGCTTAACCCACTGAGCTACCCAGGTGCCCCTCACTTTGTTTTTTAAAAGTTTCTTTTCAAATAGGGGCTGGGAGCTAGGTTCCTTCAGCATGCTCCCCCCGCCACCCCACTCCCAGATCCCTTTGGGAATGACATTGGCCTACATCCTTCTCCAGTGAAGGGAGCCCTCGCCTCCAGCCCCTGGCTTCTGAATCTTTCAAATCTTTTTGTCTTCAAAGGGAGTTTAACTTTAAGCGTCTTCCTTAGGTCCTCTGGGAGCAAAACCACTTTGCAGGCTTGAAATCCTTCATTTCCCACATCTCTTTTCTCTCTGCCATTCCTCACAAATAATCCCTGGCAATTATTAAGTATTTTGTGTGTCACTTTATACTTCTGAGTGCTTAATGATCCTTTACTGGTTCATCAGAGAAAGCAGAATCTTTGTCTTCTTTTCTTACCTCCTTTGGAAATTCTGGGCTACAGGAATCTTTCTACCAGAATGACATTTAGAAGGGGGAAGGATCCTGAGCAGTGTCTGTCACTGAGGTCCAGATCCAGTCCTTTCAAGATGGGGCAAGTTCACTTTGAATGTGAAAGAGATGAAAATACTTGGTGACCAGAGAGTGGATTGTTGTTGTCTTTAAAATATGTATGCTCACAAGTCCTTTGGTATTCTTCCCCTTAAAAACGTGGAACCCAGTTCCCTTCCCTTTAATGTGGGCTGTGTTAGTGACTTGACTTTAGTAGACAGACTACAGGGTGTTGACCTGTGACTTCTGCGTCCAGGTCAGAGGAGACACTGTGGCTGCCACCTTGCTCTCTAGGAAGCTGGCCTTTATGTTGCTGGGACACTCATGCAGCCCTGTGGAGAGGTCCACATGGTGAGTAACTCGGGTCTCCCACCAATAGCCATGTGAGGGAGCTGTTGTGAAGCCTACCCTCCGGCCCCAGTCCAGCCTTCAGATGAGTGAAGCTTTGGCTGACATCTTAACTGTAGTGTTATGAGAGACTCTAAGCCCAAACCCTCCACCAAACTCCTTGCACACTGTTGACACCATGAGATAGTAAAGGTACATTGTTTTAAGCTACAGGTTTTGGAGCCATGTGTTACACAGTAACAGGGAACTGATACATGGGGTTATCAGAGGAGTGAATGCAAAAGTAGGGGTAAAAGGGCTTTATAGATATGATGAGGAGGGGTTTCTTGCCTCAGGCCTCAGGGATTTGCTGGCTTTCCTTGTTTCTACCATCTTGAACTAGATTGTTTGCAAAAAATGGCAGGAGTCACTCTCCTTCTTGTATCTCTAGGCCTTAGCAATGTGACGTTGGAGACCCTCATCAAGATAAGGAGTCTGGGGGCGCCTGGGTGGCTCAGTGGGTTAAAGCCTCTGCCTTTGGCTCAGGTCATGATCCTGGGGTCCTGGGATCGAGCCCCACATGGGGCTCTCTGCTCAGCAGGGAGCCTGCTTCCTCCTCTCTCTCTCTCTGCCTGCCTCTCTGCCTGCTTGTGATCTCTGTCTGTCAAGTAAATAAATAAAATCTTAAAAAAAAAGATAAGGAGTCTGTTTGTCCATCCCTTAAATCCAGGGTAGCTTTGGGAATGCAGCAGAACCATGTGTTGGTGGCAAACCTGGATGACTGGCCTGCTTCTGTTTGATCTCTCGGAACCCAGTCACTTTGATGTGAACCAGCCTGGGCCTACCTGCTGAAGGACGAGCATGTGACAGTAAGGGAACTCTGAGTTAAAATCCTGGTTCTGCCTGGTTTTCCTATTGTGTCAGCTGACATTCAGCTAACTCTCAGAATCTGAGCCTCCCAGGTGACCTGCAGCTGACAGCAGACATGTGACAAAGCCCAGCTGAGATCAGAGCAACCACCTAGATGGGCTCAGTCTGAATTGCCAACCTCCGGAATCCTGAGCTAAGTGTTCTGAGCCACTAAGTTTTAGAGTGGTTTGTTGTGTAGCAACAGCTAACTGAGACACACCACTGTGCCCCAAGGCAAGCATGTATATCTTATTTATGCTAATAAATATAGAAAGAGTGCAAGTCCCAAACTTGGACCTTGCTCCCCAACCCAATCCCACTCTCCATAGCTCTGTGTTTACTTTTCTCTTCCTTTCTTTTCAAGATTAATTTATTTATTTGAGAGAGAGAGAAAGACAGAGAGAGCACATGGGGGGGAGGGGCAGAGGGAGAAAGAGAGAGAGAATCTTAAGCAGACTCCTTGCTGAGCGTGGAGCCTGATGTAGGGCATGATCTCACAACCCTGAGATCATGACCTGAGCCAAAATTAAGAGTTGGATGCTTAACCCACTGAGCCACCCACCCAGGCACCCCTGTGTGTTCTTTTCAAACACTATCTATATAGCCACCTGTCCATCCATCTTTCTATTTTTCTGTGTAAAATTGGCTGCTTCATCAAATAGGACATTTGCAACTGGTTCTGTTCAGTTCCAGTTAGATTGGAGGGTACAATGATGGCATCCCAACCAAGCAATCCAAGCCATCCATGTCCTGAGCTCATGAGTGGAGTTGGTCAAGTACCTGAGAGAAGCTCATGTTCTGAGCCCCTCTGCTCCAAGATCCTGAGGCAGAGGTCCTCCTCTGCTCCATTTGGAGGACTCTTCCTTCCTCTCCTGTCTGGGCTACTCTCCCCACTCTCTGCCCCTCCCCCTGCCCATGCTCTCCCCTCTGTCACCCATCCTTCTCTCAAGCTTGTCTCATGCTTGGCAATCATGCCAACAGGCACTTAAGTCTTTACAGAATTTTGTCCTTTCTCCTTCCTAAAGTCAAGCAGAAAGCATTGGGGGGCGGGAAGCAGGAGGGGTAGATACAGAGAACCAACTAGATTAATATTTGAGATGTAATCAAGCCACATAATGTATACGTGTGTGTGTGTGTGTGTGTGTGTGTGTATGGATATCCACAAATATATATATATATACATACATATATATGTATATGTATATATATATATCCACAATACATATATATGTATATATATATCCACAAATGTTTCTCTCTTTCTCTGCCTGGTAAACTTCTATTCATCCATCAAGACCCAACTTATATATCACCCCCTTAGGGAAGTCACAAGCAAGGATAGTGTACATTCTCCAGAGTGAGCACCATTGACCGGTAGTGTGTCCTTTAGACTTTTCTCTACGAGCATAAAGGCACATACACAGACACAAAATACGTGACAAAGATAATTTTATGATATCTCACATGCTGGTCCTTGCACTGTTAGTATATATTGATTGAAGGACTGCATGACACAACAATATTAAATAATTGGCAACACTGTATAATTATTTCATATCTCCTTAATCACAACAGCAGTGGCAGCCACTTGCAGAACCATTGTTCATACATTGTGGGACATTTTACTTACTCCGCCTTTAGAGAGTGATAGGTGTGGATTCAAATCAGGGGGTCCTTGCACTCCCTCTGCTCCTCAGAGGATCTGACACCCCCAGGTTGGGCAACTACTGCTATGAAGGGGGAGGGGGAACTCTCCTAGCTTGCCACTTCCTGGAGGAGGAGATATTTAAGCTGGGTCTTGAAGGATGAATAGGAGTTTACCAGACAAAGAAAGAGACAAATGCCATTTTGTTTGAATGGTGGGAATAGCATGTGCAAAGATACAGAGGCATAAAAAGGTCTGTGGGCAGGAGATCATGCTCATAATAATCAGCTGATATTTACTGAGTGCTTTAATGTATGCTAGAGGCTTTCATGTAATATTTTTACCTCTCCTTCACAGAAAGCCTACGTGTGAGACATTATTATTATTTTATATCCCTTATATAGGTGAGGAATTGAGGCACGGAGAAAGTACCTTACCCGAGCTGGTAAAAGGCTGAACCAGGATTCAAACTCAGAGACCTCTGGCTTCAGAGTTCCCTCACTCTTCCCAGCTCTGCTGCCAACTCCTGAAGTTACCTGAGGCACATGACTCAAATGTGGGCGTTGGAGTCCATTTCCTTACCCTCAGAGCTCACAGGGAGTGCAGAAGAATGTCAGTCCAACCCCCCCAACCAAAGGAGGTCACCCATGTGGGAGGGTTTACTATCTGGACTATTTACCAGCCAGAGGTGGAGCCAAGGAAACCTTCAAGGGATAGTGAAGGTTTCCTGAGCCTGGAAACATCTGGAGGCACTATCAGCCCTTGGCTGGCCTCTTGGGGGTGGGAGCTTGTGGGGAGCATCTGTTATGTGCAAACACTGGGGGCGGAAAGGGTGGGGCTCACCACCTTCAAGGGCTAGCCCGCTGGCAACTCTAACCGGTTTCTTGGAAACTGTTCTGGTTTTACTGAGAAATCTGTATAACCCAGTGGAATCAGACTCCCCTGAGTGTAATTCCTGGCTCTGCTGCTGGCTACCATGTGACCCTGAGCCATTAACTGAAGGTGAATCTCAGGGTCCTCATTGCTCTAATGGGGTAAATGACAGCTAGGACCATGGCTCTGTGAAGATTAAATGTGAGTGTGGTTTACCCCATTCTAACTCCTCTCCTTGATGGGTTTCTTTTTTAAAAAAGATTTTTTTTATTTTGGAGAGTGAGAGAGAGAGAGCATGTGCCAGCTGCGGGGAGGGGCAGAGGGAGAGGAAGAGAGAATCACAAAGCAGACTCCCTGCTGAGCATAGAGTCTTACTTGGGGCTCCATCCCACAACCTCGAGATCATGACTTGAGCCAAAACCAAGAGTCTGACGCTAACCGATGGAGCCACCCAGGTGCCCCTAATGGGTTTCTTTTTTTTTTTTTTTTAAGATTTTATTTATTTGTCAGAGAGAGAGAGAGAGAGAGAGAGCGAGCACAGGCAGACAGAGTGGCAGGCAGAGGCCGAGGGAGAAGCAGGCTCTCTTCCGAGCAAGGAGCCCGATGTGGGACTCGATCCCAGGACGCTGGGATCATGACCTGAGCCGAAGGCAGCCGCTTAACCAACTGAGCCACCCAGGCATCCCCCCTAATGGGTTTCTAAATGTATTCTTATTTAACTCCCCCTCATCCTTGTGGGACATTCTTATTTTCATCCTGATGACACAGACAAAGATGGTCAGGGAGGTTAGATGACTTTCCCATTGTCCCATCCCCAGCTAACGAGTGGCAGGGCCAGAGCCTTAACCGTTGCCCAGGCCACTCCCTGTGATACGTGCCACCAACTTCTAGAGAGTCTGAGACAGTACACGGCAGTTGATATTCTTATGACAGAACTTCAGAGATGGGTGTGAGTTAAGGACGATCGGGTGCGTCCTAAGCGGCAGTGTACGAAGCACTTTCCTGGAAGTGATTCCAGCATTTAGGCTTATCATTAGCAGGGATGGGGAAACCGAGGCCCCAGAGAAGTTCAGTGCCTTGTCTCCCTGCTGCTCTTACAGGGACTTTAGTTTTAGGAAATGGCTTTGCTAATCTTGGGGAAAATAAACCCTGCATTGTCACACTCCATCTGCTCATGAGACTATCAGGTATGGCATATTTGGAGGTGGGAAAAAAAAATGGGACATTTTTCAGACCCTTTGCTCCCAGACAACGATGAATTTCCTCCAAGGAGAAAAAAATACCTGGAGTAAAATAAAAAACCTACCTCTCAATTTCTCAATTTATTTTCTTTCTTTTTTTTTTTTTTTCCTTTCTGAAATGTTATATCTCTGATGAGGAGTTAAAGCTTTAGGGCCTGCTGGCAACAGAGGGAGGCCGGTGAAGCCAGACATGGGCCAGATGGAACGGGCAAAGTGTCCTATCTGTCCCCTTAATAACTCCTAGGCCAGGGTGACCTGTCACTGTGAGCAAAGGGGGAGGGAGAAAAATGAGCCAATTCGTTTCTAAATGGCTCTGTAACTCCAGGGTGTTATCAAGCAGAGACAAAGGACACCCCATAATTCTTGGGAAGGAGAGCAGGATCTCCGGGAAGCAGGCACGGACTGTCCAGTTTGCTGAGGCTCCCGCCACCCTGGGATCCGTGCTCCATAAATCCACACAGAGATGGATCTCCTGGCGCCATCGATTTCCCCTTCCCGTTATTGATTGCATTCTTAGATGAGTGGAGACTTTTCGACCAGAACTAAGCTCTGTGTATCTTTCTTGAAAGTCTTTGTGGTGCCAGGAGTCGAGCGAGAGATCGGAAGCGGTATCTCTGTTTCCCTTCCAGAGTGTTGCCCTGCGGCTGTGTCCTGGGTATGGGGAAATAAGAAGTTGTCTGTCCCTGGCTTTCTCATTCTTCCAGAAGCTGTCAGAGTTTGGGAGTTTTCCAAGGGGGAGAACAAAGTGCTTCGGCTGACAGTGCCTATATATGTATTCTGTGTGCATAAAATCAACCCAATAATAATTCTTCGAACCATGGGCGCAGCGGCGGTGGGGGGTGGGTGAGGCAGCCCCTTGCAGAGCTACTCAAACTTGAAAATGCACAAGTCACTTGTGACAATAGGACTCTGATTCAGTGGGTCAGAGTGGTCCTGAGGTTGTGCATTACCTACCAGCTCCCAGGGGATGCTGGCGCTGGAAGAGCAGAGTGCAGACCCCACACCCTCTCTAGGGCTGTGCTGTTAAGCCTCTTCTGTCCTTCAAGCCCACCTTTAATTCCCTTATTAACCCATTCATCAAACATTTATTGGCTCCTGCTGTGTACCGGGCCCTGCTCGGGGCTCCAGGATGGCAGATGAGTGGGACACAGTGCCTGCTCTCAAATTACTTACAGTTGGGTGCTAGAAACTGCTGCCCCACAAGTCCTTGCTCATGCAGTGTGACTAGTACCTTGAGAGAGAGGGCTGGAAACCCTGCTGTGGGACCCCTCCTGGCTGAGGGGTGATGAATTCCTCTGGGAGGCCTCAGGGGGATGATGCTGAAGCTGGATATTGAAGCAAGAGTAGGAGCCTTCCAGATCTGGAGGGCAGAGGCATGGGGGGTGTGTATGTGAAGGCCTGGAGGTTCCAAAGTGCCATGGCCGAGAAAACAGGGATGCTGGTTGCAAGTGCCTCTGATTCAAAAATGTTTGTTCAGTGGATGTGCTGTGCTGAGTTGGCATTTCCCATCAGGCTGGGAACTCTTGGAAGTCAAGGGCATCATCTGGCTTATCTCTATACTCCCAGCCCTGGCACACAGTGCTCCGCAAATACCTAATTCAACTCACATGAAGCTGATTTGTTCGCCGATTTGCTCCCGTTTAGCAGAAGGGCCTGTGCTCTGGTGTGCATCTGGATGTCCTAGAGGGCTCCTGAAAACAGATTCCTGATCCCATCCCAGAGGCTCCCATCCAGGGGGACTGGGTGGAGGCCCAGAATTTTTGCATTTCTGACAAGTTCCCAGCCCAAGCTGCTGCCGCTGCGCCCCCCCCCCCCCAATCCTGGAATCACCCGTTGAGAATCATCAATCAACATTCAGCATCAACGTTTTCTGGTGAGGAATTAATTCCTCCAGTGGGAGAGGAGAGATGGGCTCAGAGAAGGCAATGCGGATTAATGCAGATAACAAGGACTTTAGAGCGGGATAGACCAGGTTTACTCAAGTTCTGCTCCCCCCCGCCCCATGGGACCTAGATGTGATACTGCCTTCACCTTCCCCATCTGTAGAATGGCACACTCATACCCATTGCGCATTGTGGTGACGGGCATTCCTCCTCCGCAAAGAAAGACACTTTTTAGATCAGGGCATCATAGCACCGAGGACAGAGACATGCTGTAACACCTGTCACAGGACTCCTTGGTAAAGTTTCCGGTGAAACCCAATTGAATCCTGCTTAAGAAATAAAAACGAAATTGTTGGCCTAATGCAACTCCGGTTTGGGCATCTGGAGTCAGGAGTGCCTGGATCAGGAGTTCAAACGGTGCCCCCAGAGCTCTCTCTCCATCCTTCGGCTCAGATTTCTTCTGTATGGCCCCCCCTGCTCAGGCAGGCTCTGCTCTCTGCAGGAGCTAAGACAACCGGGAAGCGCCAGGACTTCGTTTCTTCCCAATCATTGATCCCGAAGAAAAGAGGGCGTCTCCTTCCCAGTCACTCTGGCAACAGCCCCGGCCATGGATTGGCCTGGCCCAGATCACGTGCCCATTCTTGAGCCAATCACTGAGCCCGGGGGCGAAGGAGAGCGCTGATTGCGCAAAGCTTGGGCCTCTGGGGACCCTTGAAAAGTGGAATGGGAGTTGTTGGGGCGGGTTGAGGATGGGGTCAACCCTGGAAAGCTGCTCTGTGGCCAGAAAAAAGGGGGCAGGGAAGGTATGCCTGGCACTTTAAGACTGCCTGGTTTTTAAAGGACTCTGTAGTTTAGAATCTTCACTATTTAAATAGTCTTCTCAGTCTGCCCGGCTTAATGAGGTTTTCAAAGGACTGATCAGGAGTGCCTCGCGTTATAATAGTAGTGAATACTCGTGTGGCCATTACAAAGGGCCAGGTAGTGTTTTACCTATCAACTCCCTTCTTTCCAAGAACCTTAAGTGGTAGGTGCTATTCTCACTTCATTCCTTTGCAGAGGAGGAAACTGAGGCACAGAGAGCTTAACTTGCTAGTGTGTGGTTCAGACCGTGGCAGGGCTGGTGCACAGTGGGGCCACGGACAAGCATCGTGGACGAGTCCCTGGCTGGTTTGCTGTTGCTCGAGGCTGCTCAGGAATGTCATTTTTCTTGTCTTTCAACGTGGAGCCTGAGGACCCTCAGTACCAGCCTCTCTTGGGAACTCCTCAGAAATCCAGAGTCTCAGGCGCCATCCCTGACCCGCGAGTCAGAATCTGTATTTTTTTTTTAATTTAAATTCAATTAATTAATGTGTAGTGTATGATTCGTTTCAGAGGTAGAGTTTAGTGACTCATCGGTTGCATAGAACACCCAGTGCTCATTCCGTCGCGTGCCCGCCTTCATGGCCATCACTCCAGAATCTGCATTTCAGCCAGAGGCCCAGGTGATTGGTGCACAAAGCCTCATGGTGCACCCGACTCTTCCCCGCCATCCTGGAGAAAGGAGAAAGTAGCCACTAGGTGGGGGTATTGCCTGGGTGGTGGACGAAACGGAACCGTGGTCTCCTGCGGAGCCACAGAGAGAACAATGTTTTGGGCTTCACTGTCCCTGCACGTATTCCCCAACTCCCAGCAGCTCTGCCGTGTTTCCAAAAGATCTAAATGAACCCTACGAACAAAGATTTCCCCCACGGAGACTCAAGAAAATGCCCCGGGGCCAGCTTCGAAGCCGGGTTAATTCCTTTTGTGGTTGAGGGGTCAGACGCAAAGGGGCCCGGTGGCCCCCGCGGGAATCCACTGACTTGCAAGTCCATTTGAAGACCTTTGACTCCAAAGCCTGTGCCCATCTGCCATGCCCCCCAAACCCCTCGCCTCCCAAAATGTCCTGATCCCAGTGCCTTGTTAGAGTGAGTGTCCAGTCACATTGGGAACCTCTTTGAAAGATGAGATTAGGCTCATTAGGCTTGTAAAAGTTTGGGCTTTTTGTCCAACACACATGTCACTGGGCATTGTGGGTCTAGACATCACTCTCTCTCTTTCTCAGCTCTGTAGCTCTGTTTTTTGTTTGTTTGTTTGTTTTTTAAGCCATCTGTCTCCTCACAGGGTGAAATGCTTCCGGGCTCTACCACTAACTAGCTGTGTGACCTTGGGTAGGTCACTCAACCTCTCTGAGCCCCAGTCTCCTCTGTGAGAAAGGGATGACAGTACCTATCTCTTGCATTTGTCAGTAGGATCAAAATAAAATGTCATTATGAAGCAAAAGTACCTTCTGAGCCGCAGAGCTCTGTACAAAATGAGATGTGACTGGATATTCGAGGCATTGAGAGATTAAGAATAATTTTTTGGAGCAGGATAGACATCATCTTCTTAGCTGCAGAAGCCCCCTTGCTACTCTTCCAGCTTCCATTCCTGTCCAACAGTCCATTCACTACACAGCAGCCAGAGGGATTTTTCGAAATTAAAAAAAAGATCAGTTTATGACCCTACCCCCACCTCTTAAGCCCAATAGTGTCCCTTTGGCCTTTTTTTAAAAAATTTATTTATTTGTCAGAGAGAGGGAGAGAGAGCAAGCACAGGCAGACAGAGTGGCAGGCAGAGGAAGAGGGAGAAGCAGGCTCCCTGCTGAGCAAGGAGCCCGATGTGGGACTCGATCCCAGGACGCTGGGATCATGACCTGAGCTGAAGGCAGCCGCTTAACCAACTGAGCCACTCAGGCGTCCCCCCCTTTGGCCTTTAAATGAAATACAGTTCCTTACCCATATCTCCAAGGCTCCTCTGCTGTGTGTCTCCCCTACATACCCTGCTCTCCCTCATCCCGTTGCTTCTCCTTGCTGCCTCTCTCCCTCGTTCTTGCTTTAGGATTTTTGCACTTGCTGTTCCCTGAGCCTGCTTCTTGTGTGGATGGTTCTCCTTTTAATTTAGACCTCAACTGGACTGTCACCTCCTCAGAGAGGCTGCCGAGGTGGGCCACCATATCTAAAGTAGTCAGCTCCCCACTCCCTGGGCACGACACCTGATTTCAATGCTCCTCCCAGCCCTTCTCACCTTCTGATATTTCCCTTGCTTATTAGACTCATCTCCCTGCGTCGAGATGGTCAGTGTTTGAGGATGGACCTCATGCCCTATTCCCCTTGTCTCTTCCAGACCCAGGATGATTGATGCCTAGCACATAGTAGGCACTCCATACATTTCAGTTGAGTGAAGGAGCGCTGAATGAAAAAAATCTACAGTTCTGACTGCTGGGGGTACCCCTAACCCAGGAGAACCAGCCAGACTGCTTCCATGGGCATGATGGGCAGGTGCAGCTCTGCCTGCACGTGCCATACTCCTGTGATGGGGTGAGGTGAGGGTGGGGACAAGCCACCGACTCTGCCCCCTGCATTCTGACTCCGAGGGATTGGAAGGATCAAGAGGGAGACACCTGCTTTGGCAAATGCCTGTGTTAAAGCCCGTGTTTTCTTCAAAGCTTGTTAATTCCTGTGAGTTGGGAGGATAATTAAATCTCATTTTATAACGATTCAGTGTTATCGCACACTTTGGGTTCTGTTGTAATTATTAAGCAGGATGGAAAATAAAGCATCCAAAATACCATAATTAACTTTCAGATCAAAGCAGATGTCACCTTGGGAGGGCTAACACCTCTGGGGCGAGTTTCTTCCTTTTCCTTCTTTCTGTCACTGCCTGCCCATCCTGTGCCTCTGTCCCCCACTTCCGGCTGACTGTCCATCGAGACAGGTGTCCTTTAATCACATTTGCTCATGTAGTTAGCAAATGCCCACTGAGCCCTGCTTTAGGATGGATGCCTTTCTGGAGAATGAGAGGGAGAGAGAATTCCTCCTCATCTTTTCAGGCTTAACACAAGCACCACCTGTCCCTCCTGGCTTCCTGGGCCCTCTTCTCTCCACTCTCGTGGGCGTTTGTTATTTCCTCCTCTGAGCAGCTGGTCATCTGTCTAGAATTTGCACCTGGAACTTGGTGGAAGACATTCGTGGGCCAGTCCCCCCCACTAGCCTGTCTGCCCCTTGAATGCTGGGTTGCTTCTGTCCTGCTTATCATCATAACCCAATGCCTAGAACAGAGCCTGGCACTTGCTAGGTGCTCAGTGATTATTTGTTGAGCAAATACCAGTTTCTATTCATCTCTCTATCTCCAGGAACCAGTGCATTTTTGTGCTTGCTAAACATTTGTAGAATGAGTGCCAAAGGGTTATCTTCAGAGATGGAGAACGAAAAAGAGCGGGATGGTGGGAGGGAGGGAGGAGAGAAGCAGGGATGGAAGCCAGAAGGAGAAGGGAGGACTGGGGGTCTGTATGGGTTTGCTAGGGCTGCTGTCACAAAGTGTCACAGACTGGGGGGCGTAACCAGCAGAAATGTATCTCCTCCGGGTCCTGGAGGCTGGCAGCCTCAGATCCTCATGTGCCAGCAGGGTTGCTCTCTTCCAAGGCTTCTCTCCTGGGCTTGTACATGGGCATCGTGGTGCATGTTCCCCATGTCCTGATTTCCTCTTCTTATAAAAACACCGGTCATATCAGATTAGGACCCACCTTAATGACCTCGTTTTAACTTAATCACCTCTGTAAAGACCCTCTCTCCAAATATACTCACATGGTACATTACCGGGGGTTAGGACAAACACATCAATTTTGGTCAGGGCACAGTTCAGCCCATATGGGGTTCCAGGTCCCTCCGTGACTGTGATGGGGGTAAACACTGGACCGAGAGACTCTAAAAGAGGCCAGTGATAGTGACTTAGATTGCAGGGGGAGGGGGTGGTTGGCCTCTTTGCTTTTTCCCCTTCATCTTGAACATGGGACATCATTCTGGGAACATCTCTGTTCTTGCCAGGAGGGGGAGATCGAGCTCCGACTGGCAGCGCCCCTGCGGGAAGCTGGTACGGCTGGGGCACGTGGGGCAGCACCATCCTCTGGTCTCTGGTGCCATGCTGTGGCCCCATTTGGGAAGCAGTGGACTGCGGTGGGGAAAGCCCTGGCCTGCATGTCAGGAGTCCTGGGTCGGATGGGGGGCTCTGTGGGTGTCCTTGAACTTGTTGCTTGTCCACCCTGGGACTAAAGAGCTGTACTCCCAACTCCCTAACCTCCTGCCAGCTGGCCTGGCTCTTTGAGACAGGGCTTCAACAGGGAAAGGGAGCCGAGTTTGAACCGTGTGCCCAGCAGTGGCCGCTCTCTGGACAGATGCCCTGAGGCAGGCACTGTTGGGAGGAGCATTGCAGGGAGGGTACTCTGCTGGCCCCCACCCCAGATCTGCCTTTAAGGGCTGTGAACCATCCCTCTAAGAAGGGCCTCCTCTGGAAGATGAGGAGAGTAGGTTCTATCTTGCAGGTCGGTGATTGATTGGTACTGGCTGCCTTTTGATACAATCAAAAGAAGGCTATGATTGATTTGTGATGTCTGCCGTGGTCTGGAGTGGGAGAGTGGTGGTATCAAGGCCACTCATTTCACAGCTCTGGACTAAATGAACCTAAGCCTTCCTAACCAGAGCATTCCTGCTTTGATATCTTATTACATCCTAGGGTTGTTCTTCCTGTGATCAAGCATCCATAATATTCTTCTGACTGTGGCTTCTTGCCAAATCCTCCAGACATCATTTCTATCAAAGGTTGGCAGGGAGGAATGTGTGTAGTAAACCCATTTGTCCCCTCCAGGCTCCAGGAACTCATCTCTTTCTCTCCCTTGGCCCCTGGGAGTGGAGCCTGCTGGTGGCTCCTGGCTGAGTCCCTTCCTGGGCACTGCATCCGATTGAAGGGAGTGGCTCTGTCCTTGATCAGACCCCCTTCCTGGGGGCTTCCTGTATCAGTGACTGGTCCATTTAGGAGCACAGTGTGCGACCAATTGGAACGGCTGTCCCAGATCTGTAGCAATGAGTAGGAGCAGCTGAGCTTCTGTAAATAAATGCATCTGAGTTCAACTTTTCTCCCTGGCTAGCTCTGCGACCTGTGCTTTCCTACTGATGCCGTTCCCCAAAAGCCTGGAAGCAGCCTACAAACCCATCTCCATCTGGAATTCGGTGTCTAGTGAGCGCAGCCCAGGAAGTGTGCAAGTCCAGAGCTGACCTGTGCATGTCAGTGCCTCAGTTTCCACTTCTCTCATTCACACACCTTGGAGAGAAGCCAATCAACTGGGTTTATAGTCCATGTTTGTGGGAAGGGGCTTGGGGCAGCCGATGGGGAGACGCCCCTGTTCCTTCTCACCCAGGCTACAACCTTCCCATCACCAAGCTGGGTGACATTGCCTCCTGCAGGGCCTCCCAGCTCCAGGTCCTTGGTGCGGCGTGGCGTTGTGTGCCGCCATGGAGAGGCCAGGGACCACAGTTCTAACTGTGGCTCAGTTACTGTCTTATGGGACCCGTGGCAAGTCACCTCCTCCGTCTGAGAAAGCTGGAAAATGAAGGGGCCAGATCAGAGGGGTGGTCTGAGAGCTTCTCTCCCTGCCTCCGATACTTACCTTTGCTGGGTGTTTCCACGTGTAGGACCAATTGTGTGTCCTTGCCCTTGTGTGTGTGCGGGATGTCTCCTTGCCGCACCCTGCTCCTGCCTGATGCTGCCCTGAACTCCCTCTGAGGAGTGGAGCCTCAGGTTCGTTGGTGGAGGCTCCCTGAGGGTCTTGGGTGTGAGCTACTGTATTAGTTTGCCAGGGAAGCTGGGACCCATGACCAAAACCTTGGCAGCTTAGATCAGCAGAAACTTATTCTCTTACAGTGCTAGAGGCCAGAAGTCTGATGTCAAGGTGTGTGCTCCCTTCAGAGACTCTGGGCAAGAATCCATCTCATGCCCCTCTCCTATGGTCTGGTGACTGCTGGAAATCCTCAGTGTTTCTCTGCTTGTGGCACATCATTTCCTTCTCTCCCTCTGTCTCCCCTTGGCCTCCTCTTCTTTGTGTCTGTCTCTCATCTCCCTCTGCCTCTCCTATAAGGACACTCATCATTGGAATTAGGTCCCACCAGGATAATCCAGAATTGTCTTCATCCTAGATCAGTGAGGGTCCTCTCAATATTCTTGACTTACTATCATCTGCAAACACCCTTTTACCAAAGAAGGTGATACTCACAGGTTCCAGGGATGTGATGCGAATATCTTTTTGGGAGCCATTTCTTGAGCCTGCCATGCCTACTAGGGATGGAATGAGTGGTTCCTGCGAGACAGCTGCTGTTTGTAGAAAACATGGCCTATTGTCTGGGCCTCCCAGGCAAAGCCAACATGAGCGCTGGGTAGAGGGCAGCTGTCTGGTTGGTGCAAGGCTGGTCCTCCCCTCCTGCCTTCCTCTCTCCTTTCCTTCTCCTACTTTCTCTGAAGAGGGGTCATGTTGAGCTTCTATCCACTTCCGCATAATGGGATTCCAAAGACAAAATGATCCAGAGATGGTCCTGGTGGGAGGAAGCTCAGTCATGGGTCACCACCGGCCTACAAGTCTGGCTCTAAAGCCTCGCTTCCTCTTTAATGTGCATTACGAATTCAGCTCATTTCTGGATCATAGCGCTTCTGGGAAATTAACAGAACGTAAAGAAATCTTTCTAAAATTTGAACACTTTTCATAAACCAATAGTCCAATCAAAAGCCAATGTTCTCTTTGGGCATTAACTTTATATGGGTCAGTTTGGTCAGGAAAACAGAAGCAATCTCTGTGCGTTCCAGGCGTGGAGGTTAATTGCAGGAGTGGGGGCTTACAAAGCCATTGGAAGAGTGGAGCCATCAGCGGTCAGAGGAGCTGCTGCCCAAATCCAGGGGTGTTGACATGGTCAGGGACCCTAGCCTGAAAGCACCGAAGAAGATCCCAGGAGCTGCTGCTCCTTGAGAGTGGTTTTTCCTCTTTGCTCCTGCTTACCAGTTTCATGGAAGTCCCTCACTGGTGAACCACACAGGCAAAGAGATTCCGATTCTGGAGAATGTGGTCCCCACACTCTCCTTTGCAGAGGAGACCTTGGGAGGGAGAGTGAAGGTGGTCAGCTGTCGGAGATCATCCAGCATGGTTTTCAAATGATTTTGCTCCTTTGGAAACCTGCCCCCTCTTTTCTTTCTCTGAAAAGAAGACCCCAGTAGCCAGGGGTTGGGTACAAAGGCCCATAACAACCTCTTTGGGACAAAGGTTCATTTGCCCTTAAGTGAGGTAGAGGAGGAGAGTGTCCACTGTAAGTAAAGGATGCTTAGAGAGGGGACCACTGGTGGGGCAGGAGAAGCAGCCTGAAATGGGGGACGAAGCATGGGCTCTGCAGAAAGACTGGCCTGGGGCCAAATCCTGGTTTGGACGTTTGGCCATGCTAGCCTCAGTTTCCCTACTTCAAAAGCCCATAAACAATAATCGATCTCTTGGGTTGTTAAAGAATATTTAATGGGATAAATGGTATGGTACATCTCAGGATGTCTGCTGCAGCAAATTTCTAAGAGCTAAAGTTTGGACATAACCTAAGTGTCTGTTGAAAGGGGAATGGCTAAATAAGCAACAGAAATCCATGCCGTGGAATACTAGACAGGAGGTAAGATGACTGGTGAACGTATAATACTAACCTGGAAGGATCTAAGACACAGAGTTGAGCGAAGAAAGCCATTGGCACAACAATGACCACAAAACAACCTCAGTGGCTAACATGCACATGGTCCTTCTGTGTGTTGTGTGTGTGTGTGTGTGTGTGTGTGCACGTGCGCGCATGCCCACTGGTGTCCCTGATGGTCTGGACCTCACAACCACCCTGTAGGTAGGTACGATCATTATGCCCACTTATTAGGTTTCATGCCCATCCTGTGGGAGGGGGATTGTTACCAGGAGAAATGGCTACAGCACAGATGTATAATGAGGGAGCTCTGTGAGCCTCCCTGTTCCTTGCCAATTCATGTCTGTTACCATCCCTGAGGTCCCTCCTGCCCTGATTTTGTGATTTGACCCTCCTGGTCCAGGTGACTCTCCCACCTGAGCTCATCTGGTCACTAAGCCTGGGCAGAGCCTGGCAAAGGCTTTTCTAGCACCCCCTGGAGCTGACCTCCCAAGAAGGCTGGGATTGTGTTTGTATGGGTTTGTCGATGGCACCGTGAGACCCAAACACATCCATAACGTGTTTGCGTGCCGGAACTGCTCTCTCCTTGTGTGACTGCCCCTTTGCCCCCTACTTCAACCATTGCAATTCCATTACGTGAATCAATAACCCCCACCCCCCCGCTTTTGTGCTTGCCAGTATAATTGTCCTAATACTTAGATCAAACTGTGCTGTGATGAGCACACAGGGGAAGCACCGCCCCTGCCCTCAGCAAGCTCACAGTTAGGTGAAGAGGCAGATGAAGAAATCCAGTGCACTTCCCAAGTTCTATAATAGAGGTCTGAGCATGTCTGCAGGTGAAGGCCTGGAAGGCCTCCTGGAGGTGTTTCTTGGGTTCACCTGGAAGGAAGGGCAGGGTGATGGGCAGGTGGAGGGGAGAGTACACTCATATCCAACATGAGGGGGCTAGGCTGGGTGATGCCGCGGTCTGGTATGACATGCCTGGGGCTGCTGGATGGAGCAGCTGAGCCCTAAGCTGCTCTCCCAGGCAAGGGACCTGAGCTGGCTCCCGCCTGGCCATCTTGTGATGCCCCTGGCTGTGGGGTCCTCTTGTTGAGGGAAGCAAGGGGGCTTGTTTTCTCTCCTAGCCTCTGTCTCCCAGACCTGATCTGGGCGCTCTCCTCTGCTTGGAGTGCCCCTTCCCCATCCAGGGTGCTGCTCCCCAGGCTTCAACACAGACCCAGGTGACACGGACCTAGGTGACACCTGCTCTGTGTCCCAGCGAGCTCCCGAAACACTGCTGGGTGCCCTGGAGGTTCTGGTCTTATAATGCCTTGTCTGTGGG
This sequence comes from Mellivora capensis, assembly GCA_004024625.1. Lineage (NCBI taxonomy): Eukaryota > Metazoa > Chordata > Mammalia > Carnivora > Mustelidae > Mellivora > Mellivora capensis. The sequence continues at coordinate 56,762 of PISX010012032.1, forward strand.
CTTTGACCTGCTGTTTCCCTGCTTGCCTTAGTCCCCACTAGAGAAAGGCCCTCCCTGGCCTCTGGAGGCAGGATTCTGACTCACTTTTCCTGGAGTCCTAGTGCCTAACAGAGAGAGCGTTTGCGGACGGCTGAACGATGATTCCCAGAATTCCTGGGCTCTCAGGAGAGACACGTCCCCATCTACGGATGTGCTCATTTTAATTAACCAGCCCAGCCTGTCTCCTAAACAATCCTGTTCTGGGTTTTCTGCACATTTGTAATGTGCTGCGTTCAGCCTCGCCACCTGTTGGGAGATGGGGAGAAAATGAGCAAATGGCTTTAAAAGGCCCAATTACCATAGCAGCAGTCATCCATCCCAGGCTCTGGTCCAGCACTGCAGGTCCCCGCAGCTCATGGATGTGACTTGGGGTCCCTGGACTGAGATGTATGGTAACGGACACGTGCCCGGTGGGTGCCCCCCACCATGGGCTGCCCAGGACTGCACACCCCCTCATCACAGCCTTCCCATCCACTCTGTGTCAGGGGAGCTCCACTTCGCAGATGGGGAAACCAAGGCTTACAGAGGTGAGGAGACTTGCCCACAGTCATGAAGATGACAGCAAATTGTCCCTGTGCTTTCCTGTCTCAGCGCCCAACAACTCTTTAGTGACGGGGTTGGGAGAGACCTGAGCAGTCAGCTCACCAAACCTTTCACCAACCTTCAGCTTTTTTTTTTCCCTTTAAAGATTTTATTTATTCATTTATTAGAGAAAGAGAGGAAGCAAAAGCAGGGGGAGCAGCAGAGGGAGACAGAGAGGCAGACTGCCTGCTGAGAGCAGAGCCGACACAAGGCTCAACCCTAGGACCCCGGGATCACAACCTGAGCTGAAGGCTGATGCTTAACTCGCTGAGCCACCCACGTGTCCCCCACCTTCAGCCTTTAACAGACATTTTCTGCACATTTTGTAGGTATTAGTTTGGCGGAGCACTAACAATGTGAAGGAAGCTTCTCTCCCGTCACATTCTGCCTCCCTGTCTTCCACTCATCTCTTCCCAAGACATCCACGTGCTGACACCCTCTGAGCCTTTAATTCCTGCTCAGTTGTGTCTCCCAAGCACCAGATGCCTGAACATTCCTACTTGGGGCCCGTTCATGATTACCTTTCTCAAAGCCTCCCGGTTTAGTCATGGGGAGGACAAATGAGATGCTCTTCCTGCCCTAAGGGAGTTGGAATCTGGTAGATGAACAACAGATAAAGAAACAGGAAACTCAGACAGGTTAAGTGTCTTGCTTGAGGTCACACAGCAGAGGACCAAGGTTTGCACTCAGGTCTCCAGCCACCTCTTGCAATATCCCAGGGTTGTTTTCATGGCACTAGGCTACGGATGCGCTCTAGAAAGAAGGGAACTTAAAAACTAAGAACCATGTAAGAGAAACACTGGAATGCAGAGCAAAGGGAACCCAAATGCAGACCGAGGGGTGCTGGGTTCTAGCCCTGGCTCTGCCTTGACCTCCCTGTGCAACCTTGGATAACTCATGTCCCTCTCTGGCTCTCAGATAGATTTGTAAAATGACAGTTTGGAACAAATACCTTCCAGAGTCAAAGGCCCAGAAGTCCCCATGCATATGTCATGGCTCTCCCCTCCCTGTCCCCTTGTGGCATGTACAGTGGCTGCTGTCTTCCTGGTTTCTGACGTACTTATTGGCCTTCTTTGCACCCCTCCTTGTTGCTTCCAAGCAGGCTTTGAACCCCTTAAGGGGGTAAATGGAGCGACATTCATGTCTTTGTCCAGTTAAAGGAATGGAATCACTCCTATACGAAGTAGAGAAGCCACTTCAGGCTTGGAGCAAGGCCCAAGGTATACAAAGTGATGTTTCAGATTTTTCTAGACATAGTCACATTCTCCAAATTCTAGGAGATGAAAGTCTTAGGATGGTGAAGTCTCAAAGGTAAGACTTGATCCTGAATGAATAACCCAGAACACAATGGGAGATTGCAGGCACGAGGGACATCCCAGTTGGCCTTGGTGCCTCTCCAGTTCCAAAATGGGGTGATCCCACTCAATGAGAAAGCTGTTAGACACTGGTTCTCAGCACTGCAGGAAAGGCAGCAAGTGAGTTGCAGAGAGTAAGGTAACTAGATGGTCCTTAGTGATGCCCGATGTGCAAAACTGATGAGTAAATGCAACCAGACAAACTCTCTGGGGTCTTCCAGCTTCAATGCTTGGGGTCCATGCCCACCTTTCAGTCTTTTTCCTTCCTGAGTGGGAGACGGAAGAGCCAAGAGGTGGGGGGAGATGCAGGAACCATTAGGGAGAGGGTGCTCCCTGGTGAATGTGCTTGGGTTCACACACAACAATGAAATCCATTCATGCAATTACTGTGCGATGTCTTCACCCAGAATTCTGTCTGGTCTCATCTCCCCCCGAGTGTATGGAGGTCACACATCCTACCCCTGCTGAACATTCTGGATGAAAATGGCATGCTGGGACAATACGATTGGCAGACGGTCTGTAAGGGCAGAATTACCAGTAAAGGATTTCCAACACCAGAACCCCAGTGAACATTTCCCCAAGGGAGACTCAGGTTGAAAGAAGTGGGAGGGAAACGCAGCTGACCACCTGCTGTGGGTCAGATGCTGGCCCTGGAAATACATTCTCGATTCAGCCTCACATCATCTCTGCCAGATAACAACGACAATCCCGATTTCTGTTTTGACAGTACAGAAGTCCAGGTTCCCTAGTTGCCTGAGGTCATAGAGTGAGATCAAAACTGAGATTAGAATTCTCAAGTTCAAGGCTGTCACTAGCTCCTAGGACCCATTTGTCCACATTAGACGAAAGTGTATACTACAGGCAGATGAAGCCCCTTACCAGGGTGCACAGCTTAGTGAGCTGAACCCGGGTGCTATTTCAGCAACCTCTCTCAGCTCCTCAATGGAGCACCTTTGTGCAGTGGACGAACTGAACAAACATACATGGCAGCCCTGCTTTGGTCTGTCTCCTAAACTTGTACTCTTTAAGGCAAGACATGCCACTTCTTACCTGGGTTGAATTGCTTCCTCCACAGACATTCCTTCCCTCCAGTGGATCAGCGCTTGGGTGAGAATTGTAGAATCAGAGGAGTAGAAAGGTCATTAAATCCAAGCCCCTCATTTTACAGATGAAGTCATTGATAATCAGAGGGTGCAAGTGATGGCTGAGGACACATCTTGATTCTCAAAAAGAAACTGTTAAGTTAGCTCACTGATCTCCCTACCCTGTTCACTTCTTGCCCCAAAGGGGTTTGGCCTGAGACCACCTGTCCTCACTTCTAGGGAATTTTATCCTTCATGGCAAGAACGTCCAGGCTGCCTGGCCCTGACAACGGGCATGGCTTGGTTTCCTTTCCTTCTTAGGATGGCCAAGGGTTCGGGCTTGCACGGTATACCCTCAGCAGTGTGCCAATGCGTCTCTCAGGGAGTCACGCTGGAGGAAATTTGGTGGACTTCTTGCATCTTGTCACCCTGTGGTCAGGATGAAAGGAATCAACCATTTGAGGAAAGGCATAGCAGATGCCAGGTGTGCCCTGAAGGGTTGTTCCCTTTCCTCCTCATCCTCTTCCTGGTCCCCCGGGTTCCAAATACAGGTGGGGGCCGTTCTCCTCTAAGATCCTTGGGCTCAGGGAACCAGGGCTGCTGGTAGGGGAGACTGTCCTTGTTCAAGTACTGGTGGGACCCCGTGCTCTCTAATCAGACCTGATGTGGGGGCGGCTAGACACACCAGGACCCTGGAGGCACCTCACCCCGGCTCCCCAAGGCTGGGCAGTGAGGTGGTCCTGGGGCGAGGGGCAGGGGCAAAGTTGTGGGCTTGGGGTAGAAATGGTTCCGTATTTGATCAGTGGTCTGCCTGTAGCTGTACTGGGCTGTGGTTCAAGGTCCACCCTGGTGCTTGGTGAAAAGTGGCTAACCATCCACTGGCCAGGTTCCCCAAGTCTGGGCCAGGTGGCTTCGTGGAACCAGAGAAGGGACCCATGGACCAAGCTCCCTGCAAACCCCCTCCCCACCCCAGGTCAGAATTCCAGCTGGAGACTTTCTCCGGAACAGGGCGGGGTGCTGCCCGCTCCTCCCTTTGCCTTTTCACCCCTGTGCCCTGCCAGTGACCCAGGTTTATGGGGCTGCCTATCTTCTCCCACAGCTGCAAGGGGGACCCTTATCTTGGCACTGATTACACTCGACAGAGCACGAACACCCGCCCTCCTGAGCAGGAGGGTCACATGGGGCTCTAATTGTTTTATGGGCTTTTCACACTCAGAGAAGAGGGGAGAAGTGCCAGGCATATGGGCCGGCTTCCTATGGCTTCTCTTCCACAGCTGCTGCCCTGTCAATGTCCCCACATCCCCAAAGGGCCTGGCCTTGGGGGCCCGGCAGGGGGAGGGCACCTGTGGGCTGTCAGCACTTCCGAGTGGTTGACAGAAAACATTACCGGACTGGCCTTGCAATTTGGTGAAAGGGGGCACATGCCCCCTTCCCCGAGCCAGACAGAGCCCCCGTCTTGCCAGTCCTCCTGCCAGGCCCCACGACAGACAGGCCCCAGGGCTCGCCTGAACCTGGCCAAACCAGGAGCTACACAAAGCCCACCACCACCACCATCACGGGACCCTCCGCCAGTCCACTGCGCTCCAAAGGCTGACCTCAGTCATCTCCTGCAGCTGGTAACAGCCCGAGGAGTGGTGGGGGAGCTGGGAGGGGAGGTGGGGAGCCAGGGCAGGGGGACGTAGAGGACCTGTCCACGATGGTACAGCCGGACAGCGGAGCTGACACCTACAATGTCCCTCTACAGCTCCCTGCAGTCCTGTCCCACCTGCATTCCATTCTGCTGCCCCTGCCTGTCCCCTCCTGTCCCCTCTCCCTTCCTCCTCTGTGTGTGTGTGTATCTCAGACAGACATACACATCATTCTTGCGTCTTTCTCCTGATCTTCGTCTCCATGTCCCTCAGACTCTCTCTTTCTCTCTTCCGCTCCCTCTTCTCCCCAAGTTCTCCTCCGGGGTCTGCCCGCTTCCTGGGTTCCCCCTTACCCCCCCCACCCCGGCCACCAGTCCATCTCTTCTTCCTGCTTCCTTAGCTGTGGCCACGGTATGTGTCCTTCTCTCCCCCTGCTCCTTGGAAAGTCTCCATGGAAGTTCTGCAAACTGCTTTGATGGGAGGGTCTGAGGGACGCCACTGCTGGGCCGCAGTGCCCTGTGTCCTCTGCGAGTGGCAGACCCTGCGGCTCAGCACTGGGGCCCTGCTGCCCGAGCCCACCACAGCCTGGCCAGCACAGGAAGCACAGAATGTGTTCCCGGGTAGATCCTGGCCTCACCTTGGTGCCAGGGCCTCCCTCAATGTTCTTGACCACATATTCATTCCCTGCACTTGACAGTGGCCCAGTATGCCTACGAAAACACGTTCACACCCATTATCCTAAGAGTCAATTATCATATGGTTTCACTTATTTGCGGAGCATAACAAATAACACGGAGGACATGGGGAGATGGAGAGGAGAAGGGAGTTGAGGGAAATTGGAGGGGAAATGAACCATGAGAGACTATGGACTCTGAAAAACAACCTGAGGGTTTTGAAGGGGCGGGGGGTGGGAGGTTGGG
>PISX010012033.1:0-62349 GCA_004024625.1 Mellivora capensis
TTTTTTATTAAAAAAGACAACAATCAAAAAAATTTAAAAGGTCTATCTATGATTTCTTTCTTCATTCATTCACTCACTCACCCACTCATCCATCCATCCATTCATTCATTCTTTCATATTTACTCAAACCTCACCTTCTCAAACAGACCTATATCGATTCCTCTATTTAATACAGGAACCTGTCCTCACCCTCACCCTGACCCTCCCTAACACCCTCGCTCTACGGCAGTTTTCATTTTGCCTACCAATAGCATCATTACTTACCATGTTTATTGTCAGTTGTCTATCCTTATTCACCACTGCACCCAAAGAAGCAGAGAGCGTTTCGGTGTTTACTGCGTATTTTGAGCAGCTCCTTCAAGCAGCACCTAGAGCATAGGAGAATACATGCTCAATAATTATTTACTGAGGACATGAATTTCTCTCTTGGCTAAGTCACTTATTAAACTTTTGACCTTCATCACAAGGTCACACTAGACAGTTTGAACTTCATTGGGTAGTACACAAAAATAGGGTTTCTTTTTTCTCCCTTTGTATTTTTCCAATGAAAAGACTTAACATTATTTATGTAAACTCTGTAACAGACATGATCATGTTCTCAGCAGAGAGGTCATGGACCAAATATTCTCAACCAAGAAGATATTTTCTTTAGATCAGACTCAGGAGGTATGATATTGGCAAGTCAGCACGTATGTTATTTTTCCGGGCCTGTTCTCACACATATCCATTTCTGCTCACAGTCCACAGCGTGAACTTCACATCGATGGGAGGTGATTCTTAAGTTCACATTGTGACCCCTCAAATATCTAGCTCAGCTCAGTCTGCTATGGGTTCTGTACCAGAAGCTCAAATGTTTTTTTAACTCCCAAGGTATCTGAACTGTCATTACCCAGAAAGTGACAGGCTTGCTTTCTTAAAGCACACTGGCCCTTGTCTCCAAGAGGGTCTGCAGTGTTGACCAGTAGAGGGCAGCTGTGACTCTCCAAATTTGGCTCCTTGTCCTGATCATCCAGGAGACACATGCTTCATTCTTTTACAAAAAACGGGATTATTGCCTTCAGCCTATTTTTATTCCTTTTCTGATCATACAGTACTATTGATTTTTAAACATATGATAATAAAAATAAACAGATATGCAAAAAAGAGGAAAGAAAATCAATGATACTCCCATTACTCAGAGATAGCATAACTACTGTTAATATTTGATATGTAACAGTTATAAATATATATAACTTCTATTAATTTTCCAAAAATAGAATCATAGAGTGAGCTCCATTCCGCTATTTAATAATATCCTTTAAATAAAATAAATCTGAGTCTGGAGCTGTATCTTGTTAATGCCAGGAAGTGTGAAGAAAGACAGAACAAAAGAAAGAAAAAAAATGAAAAGAAAGGAAAGGAAAGCCCACATTGATGGAGATATGACAAAAGGACAGAGGAACCTAATGAAAGTGTTCCCCATGTTCAAAGCTGAAACAACTGGGCAAAAAAGGAAAATAGAATCAGACCAGGTATATAATCCAAGGTATATAATCCAAGGTATAAAATAAATATCTGAGTTCATATGGATATCAACACTTACCTGAATAAGTTAATAAAAGTGTAGAGACAAATCTGCTTTGTAGAAGAATCCAAACATTGTTGATAATGCTGCTATAAAATTGGGGGTACAGGTATCCCTTCAAATCAGTATTTTTGTACCTAGTTGTGCAATTGCTGAATCAAGGTAGTTCGATTTTTAACTCTTTGAGGAAACTCCATATTATTCCTTAGAGTAGCTGCACTGGTTTACATTCCCACTAACTTTGTAAGAGAGTCCCCTTTCTCCACATCCCTGCCAACATTTATTGTTTCCTGAATTGCTAATTTTAGCCATTCTGACTGGTGTGGGTTGATATCTCATTGTGGTTTTGATTTTTATTTTCCTCATGATGAGTGATGTTGAGCATCTTTCAATGTATCTGTTAGCCATCTGGATGTCTTCTTCAGAAAAATGTCTATTCATGTCTCCTGCCCATTTCTTAACTGAATTATTTGACTTTGGGGTGTTGAGTTTTATAAGTGCTTTATATATTTTGGATACTAACCTTTTATCAGATACGTCCTTTGCAAATACCTTCTCCCATTCCATTGGTTACCTTTTAGTTTTGTTGATGGTTTCCTTCACTGTGCAGAAGCTTTTTATCTCAAAGAAGTCCCAATTGTTCATTTTTGCTTTTGTATCCCTTGCCTCCAGGAATGTATCTAGTAAAAATTCGCTACAGTCAATATCAAAGAGGTTGCTGCCTGTGTTCTCTTCTAGGATTTTGAAGGTTTCCTATCTCACATTTATGTCTTTCAGTGGTTTTGAATTTATTACTGTGTTCAGTGTAAGAAAGTGGCCTAGTTTCATTCTTCTCCATGTTGTTGTCCTGTTTTCACAATATCATTTGTTGAAGAGACTGTCTTATTTCCATCAGATGTTCTTTCTTGTTTTGTTGGCACAAAACAGACAGATAGATGAATGGAACAAAGTAGAAACCCCAGAAATGGACCCACGGCTATATGGTCAACAAATCTTCAACAAAACTGTAAAGAATATCCAATTGAAGGGTTTTTTGTGTTTTTTTTGTTTGTTTGTTTTGATTTTCCTTTAAAGGTTTAGCTGTTCTCCTAGGCAATATCTGAAATCCTCATCAGATAAGCAATCTCCTGCTATAGCCAAGCAATATTATTTTAAATAGCATTCATTTTTTGGTTATTACCTCAAAATATCCATTCACAAATGGTAGGCACTTTAAAAATGTAACTATAGGGGTGCCTGGGTGGCTCAGTGGGTTAATGCTTCTGCCTTTGGCTCAGGTCATGATCTCAGGGTCCCGAGATCAAGCCCCGAATTGGGCTCTCTGCTCAGCTGGAAGCCTGCTTCCCCCCCCTCTCTCTTTGCCTACTTGTGATTTCTATCTGTCAAATAAATAAATAAAATCTTTAAAAATTTAACTATAACTCAACTGGCAGCAGAGTGTATAACTGAATGCCATAGACTCATAAGTATAACCAACAATTATGTGAAAAAGAAACTCTGAGAAAAGCTTGATGGGAAATATTCAATCATGTCACTTCCTGGGTAGGGTGATATTGTGAGGCTGGTACAATTCTAGTTGCTGTGATAGAATTCTATGTGTACAGCGCATAACCTAGAGTTATTCTATTACATTTCTCTAAAGGTGCACACCATTGTTGTGATAGCATTCATGATGGGAAATGGCCACCTATATCCAAAATTAATCTAGGAATTTATTATAACCATCATTTCCAAAGTAATCCCATCATAAAAATGGCCATATTAAAAGAAACATGTCCTGGAGTGCCTGGGTGGCTCAGTGGGTTAAAACCTCTGCCTTTGGCTCAGGTCATGATCCCGGGGTCTTAGGATCAAGCCCCGCATTGCATTGGTCTCTCTGCTCTGCAGGGAGCCTGCTTCCTCCTCTCTCTCTGCCTGCTTCTCTGCCTACTTGTGATCTCTGTCTGTGAAATAAATAAATAAAATCTTAAAAAAAAAAAAAAGAAAGAAACATGTCCTTTGGGGATACTAGTAGGATTTACTTCTCCTTTCTTTTTTCAAGTCTTTTCTACCCCCACTTATGGACTTGATGTTCTTAACACCAGTTTTGAGATCCGAACTAAATGTGTCCTTGAAATTCATCAAAACTGTTGTCATTTAATTGCGAGTAGTCCCACACTTCCTCTTTTTTTTTTTTACTTTTAATGTTTACTCTATATACAACTGACCCTTGAACAACACAGGGGTTAGGAGTACCAACCTCCCCCCTGCCATTGCTACACACACACACACACACACATGCACACACACACACATGCACACACACATAGCTGAAACTTCACATAAAACTTCAGACTCTCCAAAAACTTAGCCACTGGTGGCCTACCATTGACCAGAATCCTATTCTTATAATAAAGTAAGTTAGAGAAAATAGAATGTTCTTAAGGGAACCATAAGGAAGAGAAAAGACATTTATAGTACTGATCTGTATTTATAGAAAAAAGAAATCTAAGTGGATGTATGCAGTTCAAACCCATGTCATTCAAGAGTCAACTGAAACAGAGTTGATAAGAAGTAGATGAGATTTAGAACTCTGAGTTGACTTATAATTTATTGAGGTTTTGGGGGAATGGCAAGATAAAATGCATGTATTTTGCATGTGGATTGCTTGCAAATCTTTGGAGACCAGATTGTAAGTTGTGGTGGGCAGAGTTATGGTCTCCCAGAGATGTCCACATTCCAGGACCACTGGTTGCATTGTAGTGAGAACAGCTGCTTTCCAAAGATGTCCTTACTTTCTGCAATCTTTTTGTGTGTTTTTTTTTTAATTTTTAATTTAAGTTTAATTTTATTTTTTTTTGGAATCTTTGAGTATTTTTTTTTTAACATGGCCACCAGGATTAAGGTAAAGATGGAATTAAAGTTGCTATTCAGCAACTTTAGGAAGATTTCCCAGACAATTCAGGTGGGTCCAATGTAATCAGAAAGGTCTTTAAATTTGGAAGGAGTCAGAAGGGCAACTATCAGTGTAATGCAGTGTGAGAGACTTGATAGGCCACTGCTGGCTTTGAAGATGAAAGAGGGTCATGAGCCAAGAAATTTGGGCAGTCTCTAGACACTGGAAAAGTTGAAGTAATGGCTTCTTCCTAAAGCCTCCAGAAAGGACTGCAATCCTGATTACCATTGATTTTAGTCCTTTAATCCCATTTCAGGCTTCTGACCTCCACAACTATAAAATAATAAATTTGCATTTTTAAAGCCACTAAGTTTTGTGTCTCAGAACCAACAGGAAATGAATACATTTGTGATAACCCAGCAACTAAATACTCTGGACCCAATGTGACATAGATCTTGTTTGTGCTGTTTTGCTCTGCAACAAATTGAGTTGTTATAAAATTACAGCATAGTTATTAAATTCACACATACACATATCTATTAGTTCAGCTAATCTATATACATCCTAATTATTGTTCAAGGAGATCAGTCAATGTGAATTAAAGATGAGTGTATCTCCTCAACAGTATTATTCTATGCTATTTTTTGCCTCCCTGCTTTTGAAAAGACTCCTCAACCTGTCTTGTCATTTTCTTATTAACCACATCCTTCCTTCTTTTACTAAATAATTCCTTTTGTCCTTGAAGATTCAGGTCATGCATAATCTACTCCAAGCAAATGCCCAGACTACAATTAGCTCAAGTAGATACTTCTTCCATATGGTTACTTTGCGTTCTACCCTAGTACGCCTTATACTTCTCTGCAATACACTGCTGATGTGTTTTCTCTCTGACAAAGCAAGCTCTTTGAAGGAAATTATCTATGTCTTACATAATTATCTTTGTAGCCCCACCATGACTCCTAGTGCTATCTACGTGACACTAATAAGATACTCACTAATATGTTGTTCCAAAATGAGTAAATGAGTGAGTGATCTCCCTCTTGTTGAGTTTCCTTAGAGCCTTGGCCTAAATAATTTCTTTATTCCTGAAAGATTCCTCCTCTTCTTCCCTTTAGTTTATGAACATGTTAGTTTGTCTCCTAGCTTAAACAAAACAAAAGCAACTAAACTTAAAGCTTTTCCTTACTGCAAATTTCTCTCCCCTAGTTCATCCCTTTAATTATAAGGCTTATAAGAGACATTCACATTTATTGTTTCCTCTTTCTACCCTCCAATTTGGTAAAACGACTTTTCTTTCCAGCTGTACTAGTTTCTACGACTGCCATAAATAAGGACCACAGACTCGATGGTGTAAATGACACAAATTTATTTCCTCATAGTTTTGAGGCTCGAAGTCTGAGATCATGCTTGGCAGGTTTGGTTTCTTCCAAGGCCTCTCCTTGGCTTTAGAGGGCTGCTTTCTTGCTGTATCCTTGCATGGTTTTTCCTCTGTCTGCAGACTGTTCATAGTGTCTCTCTGAGGATCCAAATATCCTCTTCCTGTATGGACACCAGTCAGATAGGATTAGGGCCCACCCTAAACACCTCATTTAACCTTAATTACCTTTTTAGTGGTAATTAAACCATTTTTTGATTTTTGAGGTACTGGAGATGATTTTGGAGATGATTTTGAGGTACTGGAGATTAGAACTTCAACATTACAAATGTCTGGGTCACAATGCAGTCCCTGATACCAGCCACTGGTCAATACAAATGCCCTTTGTAAATCCTTCAGTGACTTCATGGTGTCAACACAATGAATAGTCTTCCGTTCTTTGACTGAAATTATTGGTGACTTATAAAGTTCAGCCCTTTCTTCTTCCTATAACCCTTCTCCTCTTTGGTATCCAGGCTGCTGTTGCTGCTACTCTCTCTTGTTGTTGTTGTTTTTTCCATCCCCCCGGGCCTTTATTTTCTGCTCCCACCTGGTCTTCCCTTTCTTTGTTCCTTAAATGCACCCTCACCTACAGTGCCCAGTCCCTCCTAGGACAGTTACCTAAGTAAACTCATTCAAATGTTTTGCTCCATATTCTATGCATATGTTAATGAATGTCAACTTTTTATTTCCACCTCACACCTCTGTGCTCAGCCCTTGACCTATATGTTCAAATTCCCACCAAATATCTTTGTGAAATTCAGAACAGTCCAAATAAAATGTGCTATATATATTTTTGCATTTGCTTTCTCTTTTATCAGTGTTTGCATGTGTGAGATACCCATTTCCTTACAAGACCACACCAGAGACATCCATGCTTTCCTAAATTCATGGTTTTAATCCTCACCTCCTATCCATACCTCTAAGTCAGGCTGCTTTGCTCTCCTCAGTTCATTACAGCCTCATAAACACTTCCTGGATGAAAACACTCATTGCTTAAATCCTGCAGCACTGCAATGGGCTTTTATCTGGCTGCTTGGTCTTATCTCCTCCTATAACCCATGATTAGTCAACCCTCTACATTATTTTCAAAATGATCTTTCTAAAATTATGATCATGGTATTCCCAGGCTTGACATTTGCACATACCTCTCCAAAGTTTTAGGTTAAAGCTTTGACATTTATTTTAAGTTTTGTTATCTAGTTTCTTACTACCTTTCCAACACAGGCTCTCACCATTCCAAGACTATCCTTCTCTTTAGTTAACCAAACCACTTTACAACTCCAAAAATTCTCATGTGAACCATGCTTTTATGTTTTACAGCAGCTGTTTCTTGCAAATGAAATGCCTTGCTTTTTTTAACCACCTACTTATTTCCTATGCGGTCTTCAAAATTTAGATTATGCATTTCTTCTCCCAGGTAATCTTCCATGACTGCCACAACCTGACTTGAATGTTCCTCTAGATATTCTATAATAACCTCTCTATCTATCATTGTACGTATCACTAACAGAATAAATTCAGGAAAGCCTTTAGAAAGGTAATATAAGATCAGTCATTCTTAGCTTACAAGGTTTGTATGTGTGAATATGTTTGTGGATCTGTGTGACTGTATATGTTAAGATACTAAGTAAGATAATGAATGTGAAAAGCTTATAAGTAGTTAATTAAGAGGCAGTTGTTGGTTTTTATTTTGTGTATTAATTGTTTGTCATCATGAGATAGGAGAGATGTTGCAGAGGAAGAATTACTACAACCCACAAAAGATTGAACATGATTGCCAATAACAAATGTAAGTCCAAATTATAATATAAAAGGACTTGTCTTTGTTCTATTTTCTATTTATTCTGTGTACTTATATCCATTACTATATAATAAGCCATTTATAAACATAAACACAAATACTGGGATATTTAGGAACCTCTCTGATGACCCCATTCTTTGGAATTTTAGATAAAATAGGAACACTGTCATGAATCACTGTCTAGAGAGTCTTCTCTGGTCACAATGTGACAGGTGATGATATTCAGCAAGGTCCTCTCCCTCCCCTTTCAGTAGACATCTGAATTTATTAGCTGGTTCTGGTTAGTCATATGGTAAACACATTTCAGAGGAGGGAATTTTGGGGGGGAGATAAATAGATATATACATATTTTTAACATACATTACACACTTACCAGGTGTCAAGTACTGGGCTAGGCACTTTGAAATTTGTATCTTGTTTAATATTCAAAACAACCTTTGTGATGTAGATATTATTGCCATCCCATCTTACAGATGAGGAAGTTGAGACACAAGATTACATGGGTGGCACGCACGGCAAGTAAGGATTTGAATCCAGCCTTTGGAATCCCAAGCAGGGTCCACACCCAGCATGGAGCCTCACCTGGGGCTCAATCTCACAACTCTGAAATCATGAACTGAGCCTGAATCAAGAGTTGGATGCTTAACTGACTGAGCCACCTAAGTGCCTCCATTGTATTTATTTATTTTTTTAAAGTACTTTCTATGCCTAGTGTGGAGCCCAATGCAGGGCTTGAACTCACAACCCTGAGACTGATACCTGAGCCAAGATCAAGAGTTTGATATTTAACCAACTGAGCCATCCAGGTGCCTCAGGGATACTCTTAAAGTACACATATTTCTGTAGAGTTCTTGGAACACTAAGGAAAATCGCAGTAAATAATTGTCCTCATACTCAGTTCTACAATTGCTAAATACAAGTTACTAAATGTCAGTTTAACTACTAATTATTAACTTTCCCTCTGCTAACAACAACTGGGACAGAAAATGAAATGGAAACAAGGAAACTTCTCTTTGTATATATTTGCAACAAAATAAGTGCCACACATTTAAACATTTAGAGCATACTGGAATTTTTTTTTTTTTTACTGTGATATCAAGTCTAAACTATTACAATGTGAAAATTTGAATTATCTTAAAAATCCTTGGCAAAGGAAATAATAGTTACAGTAATCATAAACTATTGATTCAGGCTAATTGCAGATGAATCTTAAGTGCATTTGCTAAGTTAAAAAAAAAAACAGAATTAAAAAGCTATGTACGTCATGATTCATGACTTCATCCACATAAAACTGTGGAGAAGATAAAGTATAGGGACCAAAAAAATGAAAAAGAAAAAAAGAAAAACAATAGTGGAATAGTTTAGAGAAATATGGTGCAGGGTTAAAGATAAAAAGGGACCTTGAGAACATTTTGAGGTGATAGAACTCTTCTGGAAATGGTGTTAGATATGTGACTGTATGCATTTGTCAAAATTTATATTATATATTATAATTATATTATTTTATATATATTAAATACTTTATATTAGATGGTATATAGTACATAATATATAATAGATATTATTTATATTTAAATTATAAAGAGTAATTACTACTGCATGTAAATGTTAAAAACCTAACAGTCAGCCCATGGTAAAGAGATGGAATATAAATTTTGACAAATAATTGAATTGTATTACAAATGAATTATATAACTGCACTGAAGGGGATGGGAAAGTAATTTATGGCAACTTCAGAACACAGTATTTTGACTGCATATCGCATGTCAAAAAAATGTGAACTATACACATATACTTGTTCTAGCGCATGATATAAAATTCCTAAATTATTTTGTTTGCACACTATGGTTGAAAAAATAAATAAGTACAATGTGATATTGAGAGCCAGGTTTCTTAAGAAGTTATAAAAAATAAAAGGGGAGGTTAGAATGAACTCTGTGGTACTGCAATGAATTGTGTGTGTGCTTGTGTGTGTGTATGTGTGTGTGTGGAGAGATGATAGATAAATGATAGGTAATAGATGACAAATGAAAGAGAGAGAAAGAGAGATGTAAATGCAAGTATTAATATACATACACATATTTCCTGTCTCTATTCATTGAAAGCAACTAAAAGCAGTGATATTTCTTAGCAGTTGAGTATACTTAACACTCAGTTATTATAGAAAATATCCTTTTTTAATAAAATAAATCAAACTGTTAACTATAGAAAACAAAGTAATGGTTGTCAGAGGACAGGTGGGTGGGCAAAATAGGTGATGGGGATTAAGTAGGACACTTATGAGCAGCGGGTGGTGTATGGAAGTGTTGAGTCACTAAATCGTACACCTGAAACTAGTGTTACATTGTATGTTAACTAGAATTTAAATAAAATTTTAAAAAACCAAATCAGGACTTCTTGGAGACATGGACGATTCTCAGAATGGTCAGGGATAATATCTGATGAGCATGGAGTATCTTGTGGTGCTAGACATTAAGGAAGCATGCAAAAAAAAAGAAACAAACCAGAAAAGATGGGAGCATGTTGAACATCAACATCCTGGGGCCACTGGTATGATGTAGAAAGAAGGGCATATTACCTCCAATGCACCCTTCCCAGTAATTTATAACCTCAGTACAATTGTGAGGAAATATCTGGCAGATGCAAATTGACAGACATTCTATAAAGTAACTGACCAGTACTAGTAAAAAGCGTCAAAGTCATGAAAGCCAAGGGGAGACTAAGGGACTGTCATGGATTAAGAAAACATATGGGACATGACAAGTAAATACAATGTGAGATGCTAGATGGGAACCAGGAACAAGAGATGGGAATTGATGACAAAACTAGTGAAATTCAAATGTATTTGCAGTTTAATTCACTTAAGTTCATAACAAATATGTTCTTTGTTTTAATAGTTGTATGATTGTGTAAGGTGTCATTAAGGGAATCTGGGTGAAGGGTTTAGTAGACTACTTTGCACTGTTTTGTCATTCTTCTGAAAATCTAAAATCATATAAAAATAAAAAGCTGTAACTATTTAAGTCCAAATTACTGACATTTTAATTCTTTTTTAAGAAAGTAGGTATTATGAAAACCTCTATAATAATGGGAAGCTTAGTAGAATATTTTGACAACTGTATCAAATATGAACTGGGCTTCTGAGAAGTCCTTCGACAGTATATTTTTAATTTCTTTTCCCAATCTCTAGGTTAAGAAGAGCAGAAGCAATAATAAAGTGATAAATGAGTAATAACAATTTTTAAAACTATACTGTTAGTAATCTATTCAAGTAACCACGCAAATGATATTTAATACATCTTTCTTGCATGGATTTTATACTTACAAAACATCAACAACATTCAAGGTGCTTACACCACATTCAAGTTCCTTACACCACAATGTACCCGTGGGGTGAAGCTGGAATGGGGGGAAGGGGAACAAGGCATTTTTAAGGGGTCTTAATAAAAACTTACCTATGAGTTACATCTGGTTTTGTTCTGATACTGTAGACATTTGAACTCATTATAATTGTTAGAATGGCAATTTTCTCACATCCGTGTAATGCAAAATAGAAAAGGGTTTTAGAAACAAGTAGCATACTGTTGCAGACTTATTTAACAAAGCTCCATGGAAGTGTGTTTATTAGGGTGTTGCCCTGTTAAAAACAGTGTTTGAGGATTTACCAAGATCACTATTAAATTACCTCATGGGCCAAAACAATTAAAATGGAACTTTTCATTTCAAATATTCAGAGTATATGCCCAGAGCACAATTAACTGCACAAGGATGGACAGTGAAGGAAGAGAACAATGACAGAAAGTAGCCAGATACCGGAACAGAATGGAACAAAGCAGTGTTTTTAGCCTTTGGATGGATCGGTTCACTGAAGACTGACTGAGAATATATATTTTCTTTCTTTCTTCTTTATCGTGTTATGTTAGTCACCATACAATGCATCATTAGTTTTTGATGTTTCTAAACAAATCTCCAACCTCTCCCCATCCAAATATACACAAGGTTATCCTATCAAAATTTTGCAGACGTTCAAAAAATGGTTATAAACAGCTTGAGTCCCAAACTTGGAATTAGGCTGAAAAGTGCCTGGTGTAAAGAAAGTTCATATGGCTTTAAAATGTTAAAGTAACACTTTGTAAAAAAAGAAAATCTCATTATTTATGAAGATAGAAAACAGAGTGATGTTTTGCACTAAATTTTAAGCTGTGAGTTGTATTGTACTTAACATGTTACTCCAATAATCTGAAATATTGAATCAGCTGGCCTGGCTGGCAAGAAGGATGCTTTATCTTTATAATCATTCTCATTTCCAAGCTGGTGTTTGACCAGAGATTGGCCCTTCCTGGAAGAATAGAATTACTCTTTGGACAAATATACACATAGTCTTTTTTCTCCCACAGGGTACTCCACTTAAGTCTTTGGGATTTGTGGTGTATGTCTAAAACCTTATCCATGGTACTTGAACACTGGGTGTTTTTAACTCCAAGCTTAAGAAAAAGGATAACAGGCATCTTATGAGCTTTGCACATTTCCCTGCTTTATCTCCACATTATTAAAAGGGGGACATTTTTCACACCAATCTCTAATACTACTGAAAGATAAAACATGATGAGTGCAAAAAATGGTGTTTGGGTGATATTTAGTTATTTTAGTAACCATGCCTGCTGACACATAATTATAAAAAAGAGTTTTCTAGATAGCATGGATATGTTCTATAGCAAGAGGAGGCTAAGAGCCAGAGTTTTCAGTGTAATGAAATGATAATTGTTGACATTTGGCTGAACAACATACACAGTTAAAGCTAGTCACACATTTGGCAAACATTCTAAGATCTAAATATAGCAAGCACTTCAGTATAATTTGGCTTATGACCAGATTTTCCTTAGATTGGGGAAATGGCAGGAGTTCTGTGTTTTGCTTTATGCCCTAAGGAAGGCAGCTGATAAATATGTGACTTTCTCCATAAAGGCCAAGGAAATTTTTTAATATGAATATCACAAATAAATTAGGCTAGAAAAAAACAAACATTTCCTTGTTTAATAATATCATTAAAACTACTTAATGTCAGACCCTTATAGAATGTCACAAGATCACTATTCTAAAATAAGTTATATATTTATTAGGTCCTAAACCCTACTGATGAAATAACAAAGCAATATTCAAATATGAAAAGTAATCATTAAAACTTTTGATTGAGAAAATATTCCTTTGAACTGAGAAACCAATAGCAAAATCTCTGAGAATAGTCTTCCCATATTAAGTAAGTATGAGTAAACTCTCACAATTTTGGAAAGAATAATCTTTTAAGGTAGTGCTTGGTACAAAAGAGAGACATAGCTTATATTTTACAGATAAAGTGATCATAAATATGAAGAAATAAAATTAACGAGTTTTTAAATCAGTCATCTTTACACATGCTGTAATGTGAAAATATAATATAATACTTTGGATTTCATTTTCAAATGAATGAAGGCCATATCTTGAGTATTTTGATCTTTTAGCTACTTGAAAATCAGACATCTTGTTTGTCCCTTTATTTTTCACAGACAAAAAGTTTTTTTTTTTTTTAACTTAATGTCCTGACTTAATATAATGATAATGAGCTTGAGACTGGCCTGGTATATCTCTATTCTTGACTTCTGAATCTAATTAATCAAAGACTAGTCACATGTCTTCTATGTGGAAGTAAGATGGCATTTTAGATCTACTAGCAACCTGCTACTATATTTGGAATACACATTTTCAGATAAAACATTAGATGACAAATGTGAATGTGTAGTTTGTTTTTTAAGTACTAGATACAGCCAAGTATGAAGTAATTGGACCACTGTTGGAAGATGATCAAAAGGATGTTAAAGTCTGTTTTTTTTTTTAATAGGACAATACTGAAGCTGCAACAGCAATTGGTGATGGAAGTAGAATGCTCTTTAATAAATGTAAGTAATACTAATTACTAAATCTGATTCAGACAGGAGATGAATGATACCATTATTCACAGCTTTAGTGAATAACTTCCAAATATGAAGGGTTACATAGGGATGGGAAATAAAGTTATTCAAAGAGACAAATGATGCATTGTTCATTCCAATGGACAATTTGTCCTTTTGAACTGTTGAAAATGTCATAATCTTTATTTTTTTTCAAAGTGAGACAAAATTTGTATTAAGATAAATATTATTTATTTTTTGGTTAACCAAGGACTCTCAAAAACTCTAGATTTCTAATGTTAAGAGAATATGGTTAATTATCAAGGAATGCATGAATATCTCCTCAGAAATCAATATTAAATGTTAATAAAAATAGAATAGTAATTGCCCCTCAATGGCGATTTACCTGTTTTACATAGAACAATCTTCTTGGAAGAGTTTGTGTTCTGTTCCACATTATTTATCCCACTGGACAAATAGAAGATAGAGACTAAAGACCATAATAGGGCTGATCTGAATTGAACAAGTTAGGAATAAACATATATTGGCAAAGACAGTGAAGGGATATTTAAAGGATGATGCCAGCTGTCCTGACAGGAATTATTTATCTACATGTATTTGAAGTGGAAAGCCTGAAAATATCCTAGGATAACAACCAACGAGGGCAGAGCTGATATCAACATGTAAACATCTCAGCTCATAAATTTGACCAGTCACTGTAAATGAGTGAGACTCTGTTGTTCCACAGTCATGATCTAAATGTAAGCTTTGTTCTTGTCCCTCGGTTAATACTCATTTCTTCCACCTAGGGAGGTCTTTGCAGCTTTCAGCCAGCACCATACACTCCTCTCACATAGAACTGATAACTGAGGCAGGGGCGGGGGGGGGGGGTGCGGATCTCAGAAAATATCCAAAATAAAACCCAGGAGTGAAAATAATTTATCCCCTTGGTTATAACCTTAAATTTAACCAGATGGGTAAATTTTAGAAATAGGATAAAGAATTAAATATCTATTATCAAATTGGGTGGACTCTTTTTTTTTTTAATATTGTATTTATTTATTTGACAGAGAGATCACAAGTAGGCAGAGAGGCAGGCAGAGAGAGAGGAAGGAAAGGAGGCTCCCTGCTGAGCAGAGAGCCCGATGCGGGGCTCGATGCGGGGCTTGATCCCAGGACCCTGGGATCATGACCTGAGCCGAAGGCAGAGGCTTTAACCCACTGAACCACCCAGGCACCCCAAGGTGGACTCTTGATTAATATATCTTGATATGCTCTTAAACCCTTTCAGTTGAACATATGACACTCAGAAACCAGAAAAAAACCATGATTTTGTAGCACAAACTCAGTTGTGTCATTCATAAACATTCAGTTAGGATAATCAGAATGCCAGTGTGTGATCTCTTTCTCCTCCCTCCATCTCCGTTCTCCTTACTTGCCTTCTTCTTCCTTCTCTTTGCTTTTTTCTTTACTCTGAGAACTGCAGACATGGCTTCCAAACTTATAATCTCGGTGTCATTGATGAGTATCATACGGCTCTGCCTAACTTGCTTAATTAATCATAATGGTTCTAAAATCCACATTTCTTATAAATGATATTTTTCCCCTTCCTCTGGGATAGCCAAGCACATGTAGGAAAAAGGAAATTCCATTAATGTAGTTCTATCTGGTCAGTGAAGGTCTGAAAGACTTCAAACCTCTAATCTCACAGGGTTAAAAAGATGAGCTATGAAAGAGAATACCAACTCCCTGACATGTGCTTACTACTAGCTTCAAATGTCCCCCACATTTACTCAAGATGTGGAAAAATTTCAGGGTGACCATGGATGGCTTAATTCACCAAGTCTTAACCCAAAGTAGATATAATCCTTTAATGCAAATGGAAGACATGAGATAAGAAACCAGACAGAATGGATAGCTTGTCAAAAATATTTAGAAGACATAAAAATAAATGAGGAATCACACAAATATGTGTTGTGTTATCTTTCATGATGATGATAACTGTAGGAAAATTAGATTCTGGCTTCATTGTTTATAAACTGAGTCTAGCATTATTTATTCACACCAACAGATTAACATGTTAAAATGTCTCAAGTCTCTAAAAATATTTGGAATTTCTTAAAATTTTTCCAGATTTTTATATTTCTGAACTCACTGGAATGCAAACAAAATTTTGCTTTATATTTCCCTTCTCTTCATTAACTCTTATGTTTGTATCAAATCTCTTTTCTCAGTTTTTGGATAATGAAGACTCAAGTCTCCTGGCTTTGGGATCACACTCATTTACAAACACAAGTTTGTGTTGGATAATTATCATAATTCTACAGGAATTTAAATGTCTGATCTAACAAAAACTTCAAATTTCTGTCTGAATCACGCTTCCTTTTTTCTCTTCCATTAAGTTTCAGTTCAAGGCTAGTGATCCTACTGTGGAAGAAGAGATAAAACTCTGGGTTCTGTATGTCTGCTTTGTTGCATTGTCTCTTTCTTCTATTTAGATATCCTGAATCTTCTTGAACTGAGAGAAAAATAGAGTGTTTAGAGAATAGAGTGTTTTGCATCTAGGTTGGATTATTTTCAGACTTTCATTGTCAGTGTGTCAAAGTGTGGCAAGCATCCATATTTTCTCTCTTCCAAGGGCTTGTTAATGGGCTCCTCAAAACTTCTCTTGTGAGAATGTACACCCTGAAATTCCCTAATATTAACTCTCTGGTGGTGTCTTCTAACCCACATTTAGCTCCTGCCTTCAGGAAATCTTCCTCCAGGGCTAGTTCTCTTCCCTTAGACAGCTAGTTCTCCTTGGTGAGATCACATTAAGTGATGTCGGTTGTGTATCAAGACATCTGTTTGACCTACAAAAAACACATTCATTCATTCCAGAGTGAGTTTGTTCATAGTTTATGGGATTGGATGTGCAGGGAACAAGTTGAGGGAATGAACCCCTATTCTTGTGCAGCAAGGTGGTACCACCTGCCATGACAAACACTGGGAAAATGGGCAACTTCCTGTCCTTCCAGGGAGCTCCAGAAAATCTTTCACCTTGAGCATAGGGAGTACTAAGAACAAATAGTTACATTCATGCATCATCTAGACCATCTCTTCTACGGAATGAGGGAATATGATTGCTTTTTAATGGACTTGAAAAGGATTGGTTATATTTAAGCAAGTCCTGCCTGTTAGTGTTTAGCTGTATATCTCTTTAGAATATTGGTATGATTCTCTAACATTCTTGCTGTTTTGGGACTTCAGCCAAAACTTTGGGAAAAAATAGTAAATACCCCATTTTGTACTCATCTATGTTTATAAGTCAGTATTACAATTTTGGCATAGTCCAGTCTTGCTGCCTGTGTTATGTTGTGTTTAAATCCACTTTATGACTTTAAAGCTAATGCCTCAAATATTTTGCTATAATTATGATATTTGGTCAAGTTTCAAGCTGATATTCTTTATCAAATTTAAAAGTTTCTTTTGATTCCTACTTTGATTTTTTAAAATTATAAAATGGTGTTCCTTTTTAAAATGTTTTTTTCTACATCTATTATGAAGACCATCTGTGTTTTATCCATTGTGTCTATTATCTATCATTATCATTAACATTTATTCATGTTAAAAAATTTACCATTTTGGAGAGCTGTCAATTGCAAATCAATAGAAAACAAAACCAACAGCAACTTAACTTATTCTTATGTAAGGAAAAAAAAATGCTTAAGACATAACTGGTAGATAAGGCTGATCCATTTATTAAACATGCCTCAGGGATCCAAGCTTTCTTCACATTTTCACATTGCCTTTCTGCCATTCTGGCTTATTGGATTTCATCCTCATGTTATTTTACTGAATTGTCCCAAGGTAGCTGCTAGAACTCCAGACATCATGTCATCATTCAGGAAATGCAGAGATGGAAAAGGGTGTTTTCAAACTCTCTGTCTCCTTTCATTGGGAGAGAAAAATGTTACCACTCAAATGGTCTGGTAGATTTAATAATATCTCTTTTATCATAAATAACTATGTCAAATGGTATCCTTCCAAGGGAATATATGGAAGGTAAATTTAAAGAAGAAATTATTAAGTAAATAACATCTATATTAGCCAGCAAGGAGAGAAGAATGGATGATAAGTGGGCATAGAAGTGTCTACAAAACCATCCTTGAAGTTCTAGGTTAAAACCAAATTGGTTATGTTGGATTTTTATGTCAATATTGTATTTCTTGTGTAGAATCTTTAATTTTTCTTTCAAAAGTAAGATTGGTTGACCTGTAATTTTCCTTTATTACAAATAGTCTTTTTTCTGGTTTGAGTATCAAGACCATATCAACTTTACATAACAATTTTGGAAGTGTTCCTATATTTCTCTAGTATGGAAGACTTTATATAGTTGTGGGATTACTTGTTCTTCAAAGATTTAACTGAGTCAGCTTCAAGTACACTATATATCAAGCAAAAATATAAATGCATCCAAACTTTTATGGGCTTTCCTTAAAAAAAAAAAACTATTTACTTGATGCTCTTAAAATAAAGATAAATTCGCTTAACTTTCCATTTTTGTAATATGTTCCTGAGTATTTGTTCATTTGCCTTTCAGAAAACTGGCTTCCAGCATGGCTGGATAGGAAGATCCTCAATGAAACAAACATCTGGTTGTGTTTTATTTTATTAAAAAAGAAAGAAAGAAAGAAAACTACATTCCTCTCCTTGACAATGTTAGAATAATACAGTGACAAACAGTTCACAGGCCATATAATCACACTTTTTGTATTTTACCACATTTTTCTATCAATTAGTCACATAAATACAGCTTCAGGAAAACCATGCAAGGATTATACTGAAAGAAGCATTGAAACTAAAAACAGCTGATTGAAGACAAAGAAATATAAAGGATACCCAGTGATTTGTTTTCATCTGATCAGAAATGTACATCACATATCATAATTCAGTGACAAAAGTTACTCAAAACACATGCAGTGAGGCCAACCTATCAGAGGCCAACTGCTGTCTCAATGTCATCATGTTCTTTAAACTAAACCATACATTCCCAGCTTTGGCTAACAAGAAACACATCTTTGCGCCTAATTCATAGAGCAGCATTTTTAAGTTGTTCACAATTATATCTTTGGAAGGTACATATTTCTTCAGTGGAATATGATAAATACTATACTTTTGCACTGAGTACTGATCGGGAAGAAAAATTAAAGAGGGTTAGTGCTTTTCTTAGTCATACTTGACATTATATGCATGATAGCAGAATAACTTCAAGTGACATAGGGCTCCTATACTGCTTTGTGACTTGGCTTCTCATAGGTCAATGTATACTCAGACTGCATTTTTTTTTAAAGATTTTATTTATTTGACAGAGATCAGAAGTAGGCAGAGAAACAGGCAGAGAGAGAGGAGGAAGCAGGCTCCCTGCTGAGCAAAGAGCCCGATGTGGGGCTCGATCCCAGGACCCTGGGATCATGGCCTGAGCCGAAGGCAGAGGCTTAACCCACTGAGCCACCCAGGCGCCCCTCAGACTGCATTTTTAACTTTCTTAACTTTTATGTAATATTTGTCATGATAGATGATTCATCGTTTCCTTAAATTTATGGACTTTTCACCTTTGTTTTTTATAATTTCCTGGAGACTTAATGTTTTTATCTTTCTGTTTATTGCAATTGTATGATGTTTTTAAGACCTAGCTCAAGTGTTGTAACCTTTTGGAATAGACTTCTCCCCGTGCTGTGTTCATGCACCTACTGGGCTTTCCATAGCCCAAGGCTTAAATTGCTCCTCAGTGTGTATAAATCTGCCTATACCTCACCCCCAGTACACTTTTAAATAATATAATAGACATTTTTTTATTTGACTGCCTGTTCTCAACCCACCATCTCCTACCCCCTGTTGCTAGCGAAATGGATTCTATCAATATTTTGGTCAAATTAACACAAAAATTCTGGTTAATTATCCATTAGTGCTGAATTTGGAGAGTCTTGGTTACAGGGCTGAAGAGTAGGTGTGAGGTATGAAGATGTAGATTTAAGAGTTGCCACTATAGATAACCTCTGTTGGATCTCAAGGGTCAGGGAGGTCCTTGCAACCACAATCCATGGGAGCCTCTCCCTATTCTATATTTCAAGGTCTCAGAGTTTTCTAACCCGGGCTCTAGCATGAGAGATCTGTCTTCCCTAGGTCATCAGTATTATCTGGAATTCTACAATTCTTCATGTGTGGTTGGCTCTCAGTTGTGTTTATTCTCCCATTGCAGGAGATGCTCCTCTTTGGACACCACCAAAGATGCCTACTAAATGTCACACTTCATCTTGAATGGTTTAATTACCCTTCATATTTCATTATCCCTCCTCCAGGTGTCGGTGCAGATTTTTCCCTTGATACCTCTGAAACACCTGAATCACTGCATTAGCAAGGAGATCCACTGTCCCTGGGGACATTTTCCCAAGGTCATATTTTATCAAATTCTGTGGAATTAGGCAACCTTCTTCAAGGGGCTTCCTTTGCCTCTACATGTCACAGAAGATGGATTTTTCCTTTCAAGTTGGAAGTGATCCAGTGGCTAAAAAAAAAAAAAAAAGTCTTACTACTTATAAGTGTCTCCCTGATCATTCTTTCTTCCAGTAGGGTTAATGAAAGTTTTCCAGGAAGCAGACTCCAAGGTGGAATTAGAAATGTAAGAGGTTTATTGGGTAAGCACCTATGAAGTGTCCAAGGGAGAGGGAACAAGAGTTAAAAGGGAGAGCTCAGATCATGATGCAGGTCTGAGACTTTTGACAGAAGAAAAAGAAAACAAATGATCATGTAGTGAGAGCTTCAAACTTCAGTGCAGCTCTGAGAAAGCCTTTGGTGGGCTTCTGGGGAGCCCCACAGTAAATACTGCACATTCGAGGAATCCTCAGGGGGGCAAAGATGGTACTTCACTGTGCACAGTCATTGGGACCACAGGCATGATGTAGACTCTCTGAATGCTGCAGTGGGAAAATCCAAGGGCCATCAACTAAGTATACTCCTCACAGTGTAGTTTTCCCTTAAAGATCTGAGCAGAATACCCATGGCTGCCACACCTCTGTACACAAGAGTGAATATAACCAAAGGTGCAGCTCAATATCAGAAAACAAATGCTTTGAATTGGTTAGTTCAAGAATTAGACCTTTGCCAGCACCTTATAAGTATCTTGGGTCCCTTTCCAGGCACCATTCTTTTATCCTCACCCATTATTCTGACTTCCAATCCAGTATTTTTTATTAGCTGTTATGGGACTTTATATAGCATCATGAAGTATGTACTCTTCTGTGTTGGTTGATTTCATGATGTTTGTGAGGCTCATGTATGTTGCTGAAAGCTAGTATCATGATAAAAATTGCCGTGAAAAATCATGTCAATGACTCAGTGCACATCTGCCCACATTTCAGTTAGAGTTATTCAGTGGAATTACTGTGTTCTGAAGATTTTGTGTGTCCAACTTAGTGGATAATGTAAAAATGTTTTCTGAAGTGACTGTTAATTATACATCCTTGACAGTATAGAAGAGAACAGTTCTTCCACATCTTTAACCATTCCATGAGTGCGTAGTAGTGTCCCTGTGTTTTCCATATTTTTTAGCTTGATATTTTTATGTAGCCAAATATTTCAGTTATTTCCTTCAGATTAATTCACTTTTCGCAGGTTTTATTTTTCCAAAGGAAGACTTCTATCTAAAACTCAAATTGCATTTGTCAATATTATTTTTTCAATTCAAACAACTGTTGCTCTTTTATTTTGATCTTAAAAATTCTTCCTATAGTTTGCTGAAGAGGAAAGCTTTAAAATATTCTCCTGCATAGCTGATCAGTTTTACGACACCATTTAGGAAATACAATTTCCTGCCCTTCAAATTGTGTTGCCTTTTTATTAAGCTCTTATGTAGGCTTTATAAGGCTTCAGGACTATTTCCTCTGTGTCCATGATATGGCTACATTTCAATGCCACATAATTTTATTTCTTGTGATTTTAATATGTCCTTTAATATTTAATGTTGTCATTCAAGTAATATTTATTATATAGACATAATTGTGTTAAGCCTATTTTGGAAAGTGCTTTTAATATTAAATCCTCCAATCCAAGGACATAGCAATATTATCAGTTCTCATATATTCTGGTTTTTTTTTTTTTTTAAGATTTTATTTATTTATTTGAGAGAGAGGCATTGAGAGAGCATGAGCGAGGAGAAGGTCAGAGGGAGAAGCAGACTCCCCGTGGAGCTGGGAGCCCAATGCGGGACTCGATCCCGGGTCTCTGGGATCATGACCTGAGCCGAAGGCAGTTGTCCAACCAACTGAGCCACCCAGGCGTCCCTATTCTGTTCTTTCTCTTCCTTCCTTCTTTCCTTCTATTCTGAGACTATAAATATTAGGTGTGTATGTGTGTGTATTTTTTGTTTGTTTGTTTGTTTGTTTTTAATGCTTACACAGAATGTTTCTTGTTAGATCATCTGAATCATCTTGTTGGATGATTTTCTCTTTGTATATAATACTGGACTTCTACTGTCTGCTGTCCTCCACAACTTTTTTTTTTAATTGAGACTCAAGCTCATCTGTAGATGTTTTCTTAATATATGTTTAACATGAGCAAACTAAGTAGGTCATCACATTGTGGCTCTTTATTACTACAAAAGTAGTTTCGATGGTTCTCCCAAAGGGGGGGCGAACACTGCAATGTTATAATAATAATTAAAACCCAGTAAGTGATTATTGTGTACTAGGCCCTGTGCTCGCTGCTCTATATCTATTAACTTATTTACTTTTCAGACTCAGGAAGTTAGTTTGTAACTGGCCCCATTTTATAGATAACAAAAATGAAGCACAGAGAAGTTAATTAACTGTCCATGCTTCATACACCTGCTAAGTGGGGAGAACAGATTTTAAAGTGAGATTAATTGGTATAGTTTTCATGTTCCTAAATTGCATACTAGGTGTCCTTTGTGTGCTTAAAATATGCACAGAACAAATATATTTGGTAGCCTTAGAAGACAGAAAAGGATGAATCCCAGCATGATGGAAAGCCTGTCTGTAATAAGATAGGTTTAGTTGGAAGAAGCTAATGGATAAAATCAGAGAAACACCGTGGTTAGAAGATTGATGTTGTCTCTTATTTATGTCACTTTTGAGGTAAGATAGATGGAGCCAGGAATAGGTCATAGGTGAATTATATATGAAAAAAAGACATATAGATATATACAATTTCTGTAATAGAGTAGATAAGATTATAGCCTTTATACCACTTCATCCTTAAAAATGAGTGGGAAAATTATTAGATCTGTCCTCAACTATCAAATGACCTAATATTAAAATAATGACCCCAGTGGAGAGAAAGAGATTGAGAATTATTTACATTAAAGGAATTGGTTCACATGAATTGCTCAGATGATTATGGGAAATGTCAAATCCAAAATCTGTAGGGCAAGGCAGCAGTTTGGAAATTCAGGTAAGAGTTGATAGTGAATTCTTTTTTCTCCTAGCTTCATTGAGATATCATTGACATATAACAGTATGTAAACCTAAAATGTCCAGCCAGATGATTTGATATAGGTATATATTGCAAAATGATTACCATAATAAGTTTACTTAACAAATCCATCACTTCATATTATTATCACTTTTTCTTTGTAGCGAAAACAATTAAGATTTCCACACTATGCAACTTCCAGGTATAAAATAACAATCTTGGTCTGCATACTGTGCATTAGATCTCCAGAACTTACTCATCTTATAACCAGCATTTTGTAGCCTTTGACCAGCATATCCCTACTCCACTTCTACTTTCCCCGATTCCCACCCTGGATATTAAAATAATATCAAAATTTAAAAGCATAAGGATATCCTTAAAATTGAGTAGAAAAATAAAAACCAAAATGGCCATCGCTGAGGAGTTGCAGCCTGTTGGGACATCACCAGTCTCCATTTGTGAACTTTTTTTCATAAAAGTTATAGACTCTAGTTAAAACAAAGCACAATTTACATTATTTATAAGTTTAAATCCTGTATCCTTACTGTCTCGTGTGAGAATAAAGAATTAACTGTGTTTATTTCTTCTTTCAG
This sequence comes from Mellivora capensis, assembly GCA_004024625.1. Lineage (NCBI taxonomy): Eukaryota > Metazoa > Chordata > Mammalia > Carnivora > Mustelidae > Mellivora > Mellivora capensis. Next base: position 23,646 of record PISX010012033.1, read on the forward strand.
AGATAACTGACATTCCCAGAAATCTGTCATCCCTTCACAAAGGAAGGCTAATCATTAAAGATGGTTCTATATTCAGCTGCATATAAAGTTCACTAAATATGATAATTTGTTGTTTTATTCTTTTATCTCTTTTCTACTATGTGCTTGATGTATTCCCAATGTCTTAGAACTGATATTCTAAATCTAGATTTTTTTTTCCAATCTCAACTTATTTTCTAGAGAAGCATTTCAACTCCCAACTTGGAAAATCTAGACCTATGTTTCATTTGCTTTGGTTAACACGATGTACTTTTTTTCTTTTCTCCTCCAGAACAATGACTTGGCTTGTACGTATATAACTTGGGAGATGCTGGCAGGGAGAACACCCAGTGACATCATCCTCAAAGATCCCAAGAGGCATATATTATCTCTTCCCAAATGAAAACACTTTGTCATGCCAGATATAGATTGAGTATGCGGGTCTTCTCAAGTTTGATTTTATATTTTCTAAGAGTCGAGTTCCTCTGTGGCTAGATTCTGATAGCAGAATCTGAAGCAGAGCTTCTTGTATTCCCATGTGGCATTACATAGACATCATAGACTTAAAGCGTGTTCAAATGGACATAACTGACTCATTTGTTTTTCTTCAATGATAAAGACAGTATAAGTAAAGCAAAGTTTTCCAAGTGCTTATATACATGGCATCAAGTTGTTCTGTTCAGTTTTCTTATATCTACAATTTGATAAGTGAGAAATTAGACAAATATACTAAAACTCTTTGGATATACATTTTTTTTTCATTTAAGAGAAAGATAAATTTTCTGAAATTTCAGAGTGAATCTTAGGAATGGCACAGTAAATAATCAAAAGCCAAAATTTGTCTTACTTAAAAGACTGGTGGACTGAGAAGGGAGTTGAGGGAAATTGGGGGGGAGATGAACCATGAAAGACTATGTACTCTGAAAAATAACCTGAGGGTTTTGAAGGGGCGGGGGGTGGGAGGTTGGGGGAGCCTGGTGGTGGGTAATTTGGAGGGCACGCATTGCGTGGAGCACTGGGTGTGGTGTAAAACTATGAATTCTGTTACGCTGAAAAGAAATTTAAAAAAAAAATTTAAAAAAAAGACTGGTGGACTGAGCATTTAGAATTTAATAAAACAGGATGGGTACCAACTCACCCTAAAGTCCATTCTAAGTGTAAAACCTAATAATCTCATACTTATTGGCCATTTCTCTCTATTATCACTGAGCCAATTCTTTTAATTGGGCCACAGGTTGTTTTCATTAATTTAAAAGTTTTTTGCATAATCTGTGTTCATGCTAGTCAAATATATCCAAACAACAAGGAGAATATTGTTTACTTCTTCTTTAACATTCTGATGATTTCATATGAATGATCAAATACTATTTCATCATCCCTAGTTATATGAATGATACTGGAAAATTTAAAAGGAATCACTATACTGGAAAAAATATCCCTTGAGGATCCCATCCATGCCTCTTTTTGGCCTGGATGAAGTACTTCCTCTTAAATAGATACTTATCATCTATTCTTACAATTTGGCCACATTCCCTCATGATGTTTTTAAGGTGGGAATCTGATCATGTGACAATTCTAGCCAACTTCTTTTATGGCTCTTCATGACTTTCAGGATAAAAATTGAAATTTCTAGTAAGATACTCCATACATGTTCAGATTCCTGCCCAAGTCTCTAGCTTTCAATTAGCACACTCCTTCACCTTCATCTCTGAATTCCAGGACACTGGCCTCTACTCCAGCTCTTCCACAATTCATTTGTATTAAACCTTTAAATTTTGGCTCAGATACCACTTACCCAAGAAAACTCTTTATGGATCCTTAGATGAGGTCAGGACCTTCCATTTTGTACCATTAATTTTTAATTTCAGACCACTTATCACAGTTGTACTTTCATTTTTTTTTAACTCATTGATCAAGATCTAGTCATTTCAGAGAACTGTAGTTCTGTGAGGGTAGGGACTCTACTCATTGCTAAGTCCTATATCCCAAGTACTAAGCATATTGAATTTTACATGTAAAGCAGCTAATAAAAATTAATGAAATCCATGTGCATGAAGAATATGAGATTTTGAGATTCCAAGTGACTCACCCAAGGTTAATAGCTGGTAAGTAGTGGAACCAGGAATTATATCCTGAACTACCTGACTCAATCCCTAAGCCCATTAATGTGTGATTGTACCTCAAACACTAATTGGTCATTATGTCTTTCTTTTAAAATGCTTTGGCATAGATATGATGATTTTTATCTGTGTTCATTAATTTAAACATTAATGCTAGAAAAATCAGTGTCTAATTGGGGATTCCCAATCTAAGAATGGTCAGTAAGTATTATGCCAGAAACTCAACACACATGAAGTTTCAGCTGTTATATCCACATTAGTATTTCATGTTTTACTGATTAGTAGGTAAAACATTTTTTAAAAAGTGTTCTTATTGAAAACTAAAAAAAAAAAAAAATCAAGCTATGTGTTTTTGGCTAAAATATTTTATTTACTTTTTTAAGATTTCATTTATTCACATGAGAGAGAAAGAGAGCACAAGCAGGAGGAGCAGCAGAGGGAGAGGGAGAAGCAGGCTCCCCAGGGGATCCTAGAATCATGACCTGAGTGGAAGGCAGATTTTTAACCAAATGAGCCACCTAGGTGCCCATTGGATAAAGTATTTTAAAGGCATTTTCTACTCTTTTATGAATAGGGTATCAAAATCCGGTGAGGCATATAGCTGCAAAATTACAGTTATATCTCTAAGTTCTTGTGGCACCATTGATTTATGAGGATTACTGGATTCCTGATGCCGAGAATAGGCTAATAAAATATTGCCTCAAGTGAACCTTTAGTGTAAGAATGCAGTTAGAGCCTGCAGGAAGACAAAGACTTGTAATTGCATAGAGCTCACAGAACAGGTATTCTGAACTAGTTTGTGCATTAGTCTTTGCATGGGGCAGAAAATGATCTTAAAGGTGCTTTTCTTTTATAACTTTGTAGCAAGGTTGTACCAATTTCTAACTCTCTAATCTCCAAAGTCTTTAGGGGCTATCCTTATTTTTCAAATAAAACTTCAGAGATATGCACAAACAAATGGGCTCAGATAAATTAACCTACTGTGTTAAAACCTCTGGGTTAGGGACACCTGGGTGGCTCAGTTGGTTAAACAGCTGCCTTTGGCTCAGGTCATGATCCCAGCGTCCTGGAATCAAGTCCCACATCAGGCTCCTTGCTTAGCAGGGAGCCTGCTTCTCCCACTACCTCTGCCTGCCACTCTGCCTGTGCTTGCTCACTCTCTTCTCCCTCTCTCTCTGACAAATAAATAAATAAAAATCTTAAAAAAAAAAACAAAACAACCTCTGGGTTAATGGATAATATAATCAACCAATATAGGGCAAGAATGAATTGGTAAGAGATATTTAGGGTCTATTAATTTTTTTTAAATTTTATTTATTTACTTGACAGAGAGAGAGAGAGAGAGATCACAAGTAGGCAGAGAGAAAGGGAGAAGCAGGCTCCCTGCTAACCAGAGAGCCCAATGTGGGACTCCATCCCAGAACCCTGGGATCCTGACCTGAGCTGAAGGCAGAGGCTTAACCCATTGAGCCACCCAGGTGTATGGGGTCTATTAAATTTTATTTTGGAAATCTCACTGAGAACATCTTGAATTAGTCATATGTGCACAGAACTAGTAACTGAAGAGCTGTATATTGAGGATTTGGAAAGCTTTAGTAAAGAAGGCAGAAGCTACTAGAAATCTCCAGGGAAACTGTTATTAATAAGAAAAATAATGGCCAGGGAATTCCAATAAGATGACTATTTTCCTGAAGTTAAAGACTACATTCCATGTTTTTAATGAAAATGTTTTAAAATGTGTAAGTCATTTTCAAAGTACTTCACAAATGTTGTCAATGAATAAATGAATGAACCAACTTGGCAACAACTGAGAGAAAATAATTGGTCTTTAATATTAAATAGAAAAGTGGCTGGAAAGTCTGTGCGGGTAAGGATTCATTCTGATGATATTATATTACTTTGATTATACAAAGTCTTGATTTTGTACAGCAACAAACACTTTCTTTAAAACCTCATTTGTATTTAATAGTTTAGTTACACTGTTAAAATATTTCATTTCCTGGCTCAAGAACATTTGTAAGTACTTGTTATATTTTAAATTGAACAAATGTTCCTCCTCTGTATTTATTGCCCTGAGACAGAGTTCATGTGAGAAATTACACTTTAGTTCAGAAGTCTTAAATGAAAACAAAAAATCCATGCATATATTATTTCAACAATGAAAAGTCATTAACTTAAATTGTTGTATATATTTCTTCCTAGATAGGCACTTTTTGCTTTATTAATATAGCTAAATAGTGAAGTATTTCTGACCTAACTAGTCAAAAATGTAAAAGACTAAAAAGAAAAAAAAAATCATGAAAAATTCAAGTTGTTTGTTATTTTAATTTTCATGTTATTAAAAAACAATTTTTGTGTTTAAGCATCCAAATGGCCTCTGTATGGAAAATTATACTTGGAGGCACCAGGGAGGCTCAGTAGGCTGAGCCTCTGCCCTTGATTTCAGCTCAGATCCTGATCTCAAGGTCTTGAGACTGAGTCCCATGTTGGGCTCCTAGCTCAGCTGGGAGTCTGTTCCTCTTTTTCCCCCTCTGCCCCACCCCTCACCATTCTCATGTGCCCAAGCTCTCTCTCAGATAAATAAATAGATAAATCTTAAAAAACAAAAATTGCCTTTATGTGATAGTAGGTAGAGTGTTTACACCATTACCAAAGTAAAAGTGGGTTCACAGATCTAGGATATAGGTGAGAAACATTTCTATTTATGTCAGTTGGTCATGGACCTAAATCAAAGTATTTAATGATTAGTATACTAGCATATCTCAGTATAAGTCAATCCCACCAAAAAGGTTGTTCAGTTGCATGAGTCTCAAAGTTTATATTATTTTGATCAAGTCTAAGATAACAAGCTAAATTTAATAGGCTCCTTAAAGTATTGAGGAAATTGTGATATTATTTTGCTCAACCCCGAAATTGTATGTTTTTTAAGGAAGTACAATCAACATATATAGCTTAAAGAAAAGATACCTTGATTTTAATTTCAACTGCAGTGTGCCTATAATCAGTACTGTTATTATTTGTTCCAGTGTTAATATTTTACTGAGATGTACCCAGCATTGTGTTAGGAAACAGGAGGAAAAAAAGTGAATAAAAAGAAATATTTGAAGAAATGTTTTATTTTTTCCCTCAAGGAAATTATACATGCAAATATCTTTAGTAAACTGAGTTCTATGTGATTTTAAATACAAAGTGTATATATTTCTATATCTATGTATATATATATATAAATAAATATACTTTATATATAATATATATTAAGATTTTATTTATTTATTTATTTGAGAGAGAAACAGAGAGAGAGGGAGAGTGAGAGAAAGCATGAGTGAGGGAAGGAGAGAGAGAGGGAGAAGCAGACCCCCCACCCCACTAAGCAGGGAGCCCCACATGAGACTCAATCCCAGGGTCCTGGAATCATGGCCTGAATTGAAGACAGACATTTAACCAACTGAGCTATCCAGGCACCCCCTAAAGCTTATATGTTTTAATTCCTCATGACTGGAAAGCTACACTCCAGTGGGTTGCATAGTTTTAAGCAGTTTGATGGCCAAATTGAATCAATACTTTAATGTCTGATCAAAAACAAAACTTAATTTTTAAAATATTGTTGAATAATTTTTGTTTATGAAAGGTTGGAAAAATGTTCAGGTTACCTACTGTTGTGTAGCAAATTACCCCATAACTAAGTGATATTAAGCAAAAATAAGTAGTATTATGTCTTGTAGACAGTGTGGGTCAGGGATTCACACAATGGAGAATAAATATGTCTTCGTCTGCTCCACAGTTGGGTTTTAACATGGAAGGCTCAAATACGTGGGTATGGATCAAACAGCTGGAGGCAGATTGATCTGGGCTGGAACTCTTTGAAGGTTGGGCTCAACTGGGACGTTCTGCCATAGGACTGATACTTGGTCTTCCTTTATGGGCTTCCTCTCAGCCTCAAGGTACTTGGATTTTTTATATTAATGGTCCAAGGCTGAAAATGTGCCAGCAAATAAGATAAAGCTGAATGGCCTTTAACTACCCAGCCTTGAAAGCCACAGACTGTCACCTCACCCATGCTTTGTTGGTTGAAGATTTATAAGCCAGAGTCAAGGAAGGGCAGGGAGGTAGATCCCACCTCTAGATACCAGGGGTGTCAATTTCTTGCCATGATGTAAAACACACATTCCCGTTCTATGCTACACTTTGAGAAAATCTCATTTGTGAAATGGATTAGCCCTCCAGGGCTATATATTTTCACTGTGGTGTATGTGCTTTTTGTGAATGAGCTTTTTTTGTCAAAGTTGAAGAATTTTTACTTTTTCTTGACATCTTTGGCCTTCATGCAGCAAAAATAAATAACCAGATAAATTAATCTCCATCATTTCACCTGGCATAAAGGTGTTTTAGGATCTGTCTACAAAGATGGAATGATCATAGTACAGTGGGTATTTGAGCTTATATATCAGCTTGGGGAGACACCTGGGTGACTCAGTCGGTGAAGCGTGTGCCTTTGGCTCAGGCCGTGATCCCAGGGATCCCTGCATCAGGCTCCCTGCTCAGTGGGGAGCCTGTTTCCCCATCTCCTCCCTGCTCATGCTCTCTCTCTTGCTATCTCTGTTGCTATCTTTCTCTCTCAAATAAATAAATAAATATTTTAAAAGAATAAATATCAGCTTAGAAAATAACTTGGAAAACTTCTTTGTTCTTCGGTTTCCTCACCACCAAAATGGAGAACAAATTAATCCTAAACACAGGATTGCTGTGGGAATCAAATGTGATAGGATAAATAAAAGCACTTAGTATAGCACCTTGTACTTGAGGAAAATAAAATAAAAGAGAATATTTCCTTGGTTCAAATGATAGGATTCCCCTAGCAAGAGGAGTTCTAGTAATGAGCATAGACAATGACCTGAATTCAGCCAGCTTTACACATTCTCTCTTCAGATTTCGAGGAAAGACATCCATGCAGACAAGAGTTCACTGAAAAAAAAAAACACTTTTTTACCCTAAAAGTCAATTCGACTTTTACTTGAAATCAAACGAATTCCAATATCTTTGAGAACCAAGTCTGGAGTCCTAGAACATCTTAGCTATCGGCTCTACTGAAAGTGTGATTTTCCATGTTCACTTTTCATCTGGCTCTGTGCTTGAGTCTTGCGAAGCCAAATGGGCTCTTAACTTCCATTTGGCCTATGTGCATCAGTGGCAAAGTATTTTCTTTATAAGAGTTAGAATATTGTAAAGTCTTCACTCTAAATATTCAGTTGGTCAAACTTTACAGGGTGAATTTATCAAGTGTAAATCAGCGAGGTTGAGACCGTGCATGCCCAGTGGGCACAGGTGGAAAAAGCTCCACAAACAGGCTGGCATGGCTTGCCATCGGGAGCTGTCTTAGGGAACTTGAATTTTCGAAGTCGTGAATCACACCTATAATCACAGAGTGACTTGCACTATTCTTTGGCATCATTAAAGTCTTTAATGCCATCTGGAAAGGAAAGGAGCAAAAGGTTTCCTAGTAGGTGGCTTATAAAACTCTTAAGATATTTAGTGATTACATGTAATGTTTAAAATATTCAAGGCACTTTTAAAGGAGCTATTTGAAGCACTCCAAATGATTACCTCTCCTAATTCACCAAGCACTTGCAAGATCTGACTTTTAACAAGCAAGACTGGTTTTGATTTATGAAGTGCAAAAAGGCACCTGAAAAAAAAGATCTGCTTGAAATTTTGCTTCTTTTTAAAAGACTGAAAGACGGTTTTGTAAAAAATAAAATAAAAATAAAAAACATAAATTCTCTTGTGCTAATATTTTACATACCAAGGAGAGCCTGGAGCTCATTTTTACAGCTGTTTTATGAGTCTTTAAAATACTGATTTATAATGGAAAGAGTGACACAACCTTAATTATAACATGATGTACCAGGTATTATAATGAGCAAAGATATTTTTCTCAAACATGTATAGTGTGAAACCTTTGCTGGAAGGTTGGTAGTGTGTTCATTATGATTATAATTCTTAATTATACCTAGATCCCCACCTACAGACTTTTCTTTTCATCAGTAATAAAAATGCTACAGCACAATATTTCTGGACAAATAAGATTTCAGTTTTACTACAACATTATAGCAAAATATTGTTAGTACAATATGCAGAATTCAACAGTTATATGATGGTAGGTATTTTATAATTTTATTTAACCGTTATTATTTCATCTACAGTATTAGGCTCTGAGGGAGCAATAGTATACCCTCTCTAAAAGCAAACACTGTTCATCTAACAGAGGTTTGCTGCAGGTGGCATAAATGCTCTGAGAAGTCTTAATTTCTGAGGCCCTGATGAGTATGGGAAGGGGAGGGTGGCCTGGGAAGGGCCCCTGGTTCTTCAAGTAGAAGTGGATGTCCTTTGGTCAATCTACTTCTCCAGACTAAGGAACAGAAAAAGCACCCTTGTCATGCGGTCAATGCCCAGAGAGCATGCATGTGTGTGTGTTTGTGTCTGTCTGTCTTTGTGTGTCTTTGTGATTTAAGCTGGATTTGAGTGTGCACAAGTGTCTTAGTAAATAGAACGATGATTAGTAAGTAGAAATAAATAGGAAATAAAAGTTGCTAGTAAATAGAAAAATCTTAGTAAATAAAAATATATATGTTTTTAGACTGAAGGATAGTGAAGCGATTTTAATAATTATGAATCAGCAATACAAACTTCCATGAAACATAATTATAAATAATATAGTTAATGTAAGAGAAATACACTTCTTAATAATGAGACTTTTTTTTTCTTTTTTACTTTAAGAAGATACTATATCTCCTTGCCTATAACTAATAAAATAGAAACAATTTTAGGAAACACTTCAGTGTGAAGGTAGTTACTTCTTCATCTCTCTGTGGTATATGTTATTTTTCAGAGTAAATCACTGAACAGCAACATTATTTGTTGCTGTTACTAACTTATCATATAATTACTTATTATTTAAGAATTTACTTAATTACTTAAGAAAAGACTATTATTTATAGTATAATTCCCTTTGTGTGTCATCCAGAAATATAAAATAAAAATATGGTGGCACTTAATAATAATAATAAAGCAAACATTTAACAAAACAGAGGAATGCTTCTACATATAAAACTCCATAGATCAGAAGCTTATTCAGGAAAATGGTAACAAATCTCACAGACATTTGTTACTCAGTTTGGAGAGCAACTTTAATTGACAACAATTCTAATGCTTTAGGTCATTTTGTAGGCCATATCTAAGTTCCCTACCCATATTATTTAAATGTAGCTCAAAGCAATTATAATGGGTTGCATAATAAAAATATAAAAATATTTTTATAATGCATCTTATTGTTAAAGTTACCAGCAAAACAATGGTTATATTATGGGTAGTTTGGACAAAACTGGTTTGTAAGGGGAATGCTCCCTAATTTAGTCATGTCTAGAGAAATGTGGGCAAATCAAATAGTTTTCCTGAACAATTTGTAATTCACAGAGTAGATTTTTAATTACTGATTAAGATCAGGGAATTACAAAGACTAGTTCAAATCACAGGAAAATTTAGAAGAAAAAAATTTCACCAACTTATTATAAACATTGTGTGGGTAGCTGTGGTTTGTATTTTTCCATGGTCTTCCTATCCACTGGTCTTTTGCACTTTCACTGTGAACTCTTGTATTGTGGTACATTTTTGTTATTTTTAAGCAATGCACTGTAAATGTCTAATATGCACTGGTATGAGTGAGAGAAAATGAGGATACAAAAATGAAAGAAAAACTAGGCTACATCTCTGACAGAGCTCAGAAGACACTGGCATTTCTCTTGAAACATGATGCACCAACAGTAAGAAAAATTTTAATCATTAGTAAATTTTTTAAAAAAATCAATAAACTTCAACCTATTAAATGTTAAGTAGAATGACTAATATATCAGTTTTGTGCCCTTATCTTGTGACTGAAGACAATGATTTATTTTTGTCTCTCATAACCTGTGGGTTGGGTGGACTCAGATGCGCATTCTCCCTTCCAAGGGCATGCTGTCATGTGGCTGATATTAGATGGCAGCTGGAGCTAGGGAGCATGTTCAAGATGGCACCCTCACCTGGCCAGCTGTTGATATGGGCCATGGCTGGGAGTTTAGCTGGAACTATTGGCCTGATTGTATACGTGGTTTCTCCGAGCCACATAGACTTCTTACAATGTGATGTCTAATTTCTAAGAGCTGCTATTCCAACAGCTTCCACTGGCATCTTCCAGTATCTTACACACAACTTTCCCTCACTTATATTCTCTTAGGGAGCTTCTCAAGAGGGGACACAGACCCCTTTTTCTCCATGGGAGGGAAGTAAAAAGATCTGCGGCCACTTCTAATCTGTCGCAGCCTACATCACACATTTTCTGTCAGAAATTGAGACATTCCCTTTCACTGTTTTTCCAGCCACTGCCGTCCCATGCAGGTTCTGACTAGTTTTTCTCAAGCACCACCTGAGAGCATCTCACTGTGTATCTCTCCCTTCCTGGCCTGGGGATTTCTGGAACTATATTTTGGAAGGCCCCTGGCAACCCAGTCAGCATAAACCCATGTATAACATGGATGTGTAGGAGAGTTAACACAGAAGCAAGATTCCTGTCAATGGGGGAAGAGAGTCAGCAGATGAATGTCTCCCCCTTTCTTCTCCCCATGCGGATGGTTCTGAGATACACATCAGAGTATGTGGGCTTGAACAACTTGTTGCTCCAAATGATAGTGATAATGACCATGGTGTGCTTAGACACATCCAGAAATAAACAGTGAGTTCATGGATTGAAATAAGTGAGAGAGCAAGATACTATAGGCTGAATTGTATCTCTCCAAAATTTGTAAATTGAAACTCTTACCCCAGCATGACTATATTTGAAGTAAGGAAATAATTAATGTCAAAAAAAAAAAAGTTGTAAGGTTAGTATCCTGATCCTGCATGATTCAATCCTTATAAAAAGAGACACCAGAGAACTCACTTTATCTCTCCTTCCCCCAACATGCAAGGACATGGTGAGAAGGCAGCTCTCTAAACCCAGGAAGAGGCTTTCATCAGAAACCAAATTAACTGACACCTTGATCTTGGACTTACTAGCTCCCTGTGAGAAAGTCAAACTGTTGTTTAAACCACCCAGTCTATGGTATTTTGTTAATGGCACTCTGAGCAGGCTAAGCTACATGAGCAGTAAATAGTCTTGTTTAAATAAAAGATATGCATCTTTAAATTAAAATGACCTATCTCCTATTCTATAAGGATAACCTTGTAAACTCTCTATAGGTTTATGGGAGGTACTGATACATTTCTAAACTCACTATCTTTTGGAAATGGAGGATTTCAATGTGACATAGGGACTTAAAATAAGTCACAATCTTTTGCAGAATCACGAACAACATTTTAAATTTCTGTGGCTCAGTTGGTTAAGCATCTGACTCTTAATTTCAACTAGGGTCATGATCTCAGTGTCATGAGATCGAGCCCCATGTAGGTCTTCCCACAGGGCATGGAGCCTGCTTAAGATTCTCTCTCTCCCTTTCCGTCTGCCCTCCCCACTTCTAAAAAAATTACTTAGATAAATATTTCTTTCACTACAACTGATTTGCACAAAAGTATCCACCTATTGTCTCATGGAGGAGTATGCTATTTGGTTTTCATTCTCAACCATGACTGATGTGTCTACTGGACAGCTGCACTGATATCATGATTTTCAGCCTCTGACAAAGTATTCTTTTAATTTTTTTTTTTTTGAGAGAGAGAAAGAGAGGTAAGATAGAGAGAGAGAGAGTAGGGAGAGAGTGGGAGGAGAGTGGGGGGAGGGAGAGTCTTAAGCAGGCTCCATGTCCAGCATGTGGCTCTATCTCATGACCCTGAGATCATGACCTGAGCTGAAATCAAGTGTGGGACATTTAACCTGCTGAGTCCCCCAGGTGCCCCTCTTATAAGGTGTTCTAACATTTATTCATAAAACAAGATGCAATGAGTAAAATGAGGAGCTTATTGCAACTGTTCTGTAATGTGAACATTATTCCTTCAGTCGCTGAGAAAACACTCATTTGAATAGGCACTTTCTGAGTATTTTACAGCACACTATTGTTCTTAAAGCATTTATACAATCATGAAAAAAAAACATGTCCCTCAAATCCTAAGTAAAGTCACTATAGGAGTGCTTTACTGTGAAATTTAATTATTTTCCAGTAGCATGTGTGACAGAAATTGCTGGTTATTATGAGACAACCGAAGTTTACACAGTGAGGAAAAATGTCGGATATCCCATGAATTCAATATCTGCTTCCCATCTGAGGCATGCAACACTCATACTTTGGTCCAGCAAAATATGACCGATGTCATAGTACTAGTTAGTGACAGAGTCAACTCAGGCATTTAAGGATTAAGACCAACAGTATTTATACTACTACATCATTTATTTCTTCTTCTACTGTCAGGGATTTATTTGGAGTGTGTGTGTGTGTGTGTGTGTGTGTGTGTGTGTGTGAAATGACCATTGACAGACCGAAGTAGCTCTATGGGGAATTCCCCTCATGGCTTTTCCTTAGCTTTGTTCTACTTCATTTTACCTCTTGGATGCCAGAGTATCATATCGGGAAGGGTGTGGCTGTATGTACTACCATTTTCTTATAATATATTGAAATCCTTTTTTCTAGTTTTTTTTGCCCTGTTTCTACAAGGAAAAATACATGAGAATAGGAACTACCAATACTTAAATAAAACACAGTTTAATATTCTCTATAGTTAATGTTTATCTTGGTAAATATTAAAAAGATAAAGCTTTTATATTTATTCAGTAGTTATAAAAGAAAGGCAGGGTTTTTTTAAGATTTTATTTATTTATTTGACAGAGAGAGATCACAAGTAGGCAGAGAGGCAGGCAGAGAGAGAGGGGGAAGCAGGCTCCCTGCTGAGCAGAGGGGGCTTGATGCAGTGCTCGATGCCAGGACCCTGGGATCATGACCTGAGCCGAAGGCAGAGGCTTTAACCCACTGAGCCACCCAGGTGCCCCAAGAAAAGCAATTTCCTTAGTTAATTTGAACCTTGGTAAAATTAAATTTTATAAATTTAAATTAAATTTATAAAAGCAATGAATTTGTAAAATTATTTTTACAACTATATTATTTCTCTATCTAGAGTCTTTTTCTGAAAGATTTGGAAAATGATTTTTTTCAAAATGTTTTTCAAAATTTTTCAAAAATTTTTTTTTCAAAATATTTTTTCAAAAGAATCCAGTATATCATATTCTAAATTTAATAAATGTTTTGATGGTAGCTTGGTGGTGGTGTTAGGCAGAAGAGTAAAGTCCCATTGAACTGCTTAGTGTTAACTCAGGTTTCCTGAGAGTGTCTCAACATTTGTATTTCTCCATTGGCTTTAGGAAACCTTCAGTGAGGAAACCCTGTACACATCAGTGTATCCTCACCTGTCTCAGTCAACCTAAACCCTAAACCTTTTCTTTATTTTTTACATTTTGAATTAAAAGACATTTTAACATATTGTTAATTTACACCCAACTCTAAAAGCTGGGTGGGGAAGGAATGTTTTAGATACTATAAGCACGTTTTCCACCAATCGACTATTTCATTTGTCATCAATTATAATAGTTTATATTTTATTTCAGATTCTAGGTTAAGGCTGCTAAAAATAGTACCACCATCATCGACAACCAAGAAAACAGACCAGAAAAATAAATACGCCAAATTAATGCCTATTCTGGGATTGGTTGAAAACCTTTGAAAGAAGATTTGCAAAGATCTTTAATAAAGCCTTAACAACAGAACTATTAGATATAAATTTTTGTTCAGATGTCACTTGTATTTAGCCAGTATTTTTCAAGGAAAAAATTCCTAAAATAATCTTAATAGTGAACCATAAAATAATAAGATCCTTAAGATGCTTTAATTTATACTTAGTAGTTCATGACTCTGACACTTTCAAATTAAGAAAAATTCAGTGTTTATTGAAAAAGATGCAAATTATGACTTATCATGCAGTTACTAATTTTCACATTAAGACTTCATATTTTAAATCCTCAATCTCCCACAATTAGTAACTAAAACTGATAGAAATATGTAATGAACATTTAGATTGCCTGAGAGATGTTTAACTATGCTTCTTCTCAAGGTTCTCAGCTCCTTGTTTATCTTTGTGTCTGAAGCAAGTCCTATTTTCTTTTATTCATTTGGGATCTACCATAACCTAACAACACTTGGTATCCCCAGAGGAGTTCAGCAGAATCAAGGCTATCAAGAAGTTATAAAAGCCACTGGGGAAACAAACACTACTGGGGAGAGAGTACATATTTATCTAAGAAAATAAATAAGAGCCAGAATAACACAACAGCCTACCTTAATGCTGTGTGTATCTCATCCTAAGTGTGTAGGGTTTTCAGATCCTGGTTGAGAGGTTTCCAAAATGGTCCTTGAACACCACAGAACATTTCAAACCATATTATCTCCTCAGTGTGATAGTGGTAGTGAAAAACATCTCTTTGTTAGTGAAAAATGTATTTCAAGCTGAAAACCCGGAATTTTCTCTCCATAGACTTTGGAAAATCATTTGTTCATTGATCTATTCAAAAACAATACCATTATAAAGCATTTTAAAATGCATTTTTAGTATTGGATTTTCATATCCAATATTTATATGATAAAATAACACATAGATAAATTTTATCATACATAATTTTATGTGAAAATAATTATTGAATTATTTTTAAGATTTCATTTATTGATTCATCTGTTGACTGATACCATCAATATTAAAATGTTAAATATATAACCCTAAGAGGTTTTATCAAAAATACGCTTACTCCTTATTTTGCATCTATATAGGTATTGAATGAATTCTTTTGACATTCATGTGCTTGGACCACTTTAGTTAAAATATTTCAGTTGTGCTCCCAATTTCAGCTATCATTAAATTTCTTGCCAAATCCTAAGACACAAAATAATTTTGAGCGGCACTTGATTTTTTTTTTTAAGATTTTTCATTTTTACTTATTTGACAGAGATCACAAGTAGGCAGAGAGGCAGTCAGAGAGAGAGAGAGGGAAGCAGGTTCCCTGCTGAGCAGAGAGCCCCATGCGGGGCTTGATCCCAGAACCCTGGGATCATGACCTGAGCCGAAGGCAGAGGCTTAATCCACTGAGCCACCCAGGCGCCCCTGAGTGCACTTGATTTATGGGCTGGTTCCACTTTTCTATTTCCAGTCTCATCTTCCTCCCCACCTTCTCTCCTAGGAAAAGACTTTTAATCCTCGCAAATATTTTTTGTTTCCAAGCTATTTCCAACTTTGGGCTGCTTGTTCCCCACTAATGCACAGAATTAAGCCACTCAGTTCACAATTTAAGAGATTTTCCACAATATCTCAAATGGAAAGAAGTTACAAGTGCTTCAGAAGTATCTCTATTCCTTCTTCTCTTGGTAATTGTTATCATGCCTGTAACTTATGTCTATAGTTTATTTACACTTTTGCATTTCAAGATATGTGGAGTTCATACAAATTTTATTCAAGAATGAGGATTGATGGGTCGATGACTCCACAGGTGGCCCGCTGACAGTGTTTCAAGTCTTCCTTTTACAATAACTTTCTGCCCTTAATTTGGGAAGATAGGAGCTAAAGTAAGTCACTGGGTCATCCTCCTGCTTGAAACAGCATGGAATGGATAGCAAATTCTATTCTCCGAACATGTGCCTTCTGACTTGGGAAAGTATTAAACTTACATTTCTCCCGCAATGTCAAATCTATTTGTTTATTTTAAGAGGAAAGTATTTTCCTGCCTCCGAGTTTCACCCCAGAATCCCTTTGCAAAATGATTGGATCGCGATGATGCATTCTTGGGAAATAAAGCTGAATCCATAGCTGGCATATTTGGGGTTTGGTTTACATCCAAGTTTCAATAACTGGCTCTTAAGGTAAGTCCTACACTCATTTGTTCAGAGGCTTGATCTTTTCGATGGCCAAGGGCAATGTGTTATGCATAGCTGGCTAATGATTCCGTGTGGAGGTGGTTCTAACTAGAGCTGGTACTAATTGGCAGGAAGGAAGGGATTCCAGAATTTAAAGGTGTTTTATTCATGGAGAACAGTTATAAAAAGAACCTAATTTTCTGTCCTTTCAAAGTGATCTCCCTTAACTGACTCCATAGTAAAGGGTCTAGCAGGTGGTGGTAAATTGACAAAATTATGTTTAATGAATAAGACTGATTCTAGCACAAGTGTTATATCCCTGTTATTAATTCCGTGTAGCATCATTGCAAGGGATGGAAAGTATGCATTAGGGTTTTGGTGCTGAATTTCACTGCATATTTTTACACCTTTCCCTTAACATATGTCTCTTTGCCTCTTTCCCCATTTCTAAACCTGAAATGAATTTCTTACAGAGATCCTGTTTCTTAACCAGTGACAAAAGTGGTTCTAATCAAAATCTAATTTAAAATCAAATGACTGACTCCTATGCCAACTGATGGGCAAGAGGCAAACAGGTTTTTCATAATAAAGAGTCCAGCCATATTCTCCTTGCACTTGGACTTTTTTTTTTTTTGAGTGACTAGTCAGTGCTAGACAGTGATAAGTGTTTTTAATGAATTAACTTGTTTTGTCTTTTAGTAACTCAGTGAGGCCACTACTTTAAATTTATAGCTGAAGAACTCAGAGCTTAGAGATGTTAAGTAACTTCTCTCAAGTTACAGTGCTGTTAAGTTTAGGAGTGGGGTTCTGATGCCAAAATCTGTAATTTATGCTATGGAATGCATTGACTTTTTTAAGGTCTTATCAGTTACTTAATGAGATGACACGGATATTCTTTATTTTGACCCTCTGCTGTGTATGTAGTAGAACGTGTAGTTTAATGTAATTGAGCAAGGTATTCCAAGTGAGCTCTGTTTTCGTACCTCAATGCTTATTTCTGCATTCAGAAGTATCTCTACATTAGGGGAGCCTGCTTCCTCCTCTCTCTCTGCCTGCCTCTCTGCCTACTTGTGATCTCTGTCTGTCAAATAAATAAATAAAATCTTAAAAAAAAAAAAGACTTTCCTTTATAAAAAAAACAAAAAACAAAAAAAACAGGGCGCCTGGGTAGTTCAGTGGGTTAAGTCTCTGCCTTCGGCTCAGGTCATGATCCCAGGGTCCTGGGATCAAGCCCCGCATCCCGCTCTCTGCTCAGCAGGGAGCCTTCTTCCCTCTCTCTCTACCTGCCTCTCTGCCTACTTGTGATCTGTCTGTCAAATAAATAAATAAAATCTTTAAAAAAAAAGAAGTATCTCTACATTAAAATACTAATATTTTTTGAAATTGATTTTGAAAATATAATTACACATTTAAGTTCCTTGAGGCTGTAATAATAAGTTCAATTTTCTGGAGTAAGGCAAGAGAAAATATTTACTTTTATAATTTAAAATGAGTTAACACACTCTTGCAAAAATAGTTGCCACATCTCGAACCAAAGTAATAATGTAGAAGATATGTCAATATAAAGTATACCTCAGAAAGTCCACTTTCATTAAATAAAAAGTTTCCAATGTTAGTCTTTATTCAGATTCCACTTGGTCATGGAGTATAATTATTTTTATATATTGGTAAAATCAATTTTCTTATTTTGGAAGGGATTTTTGCATGTTTATTCATGACAGTTATCAATCTATAGATTTTGTATCCTTTGATTTTCTTTGGTTTTACTGCCAGGGTAAAACTAGTTTCATAAAATGAATTTGTTAATATGGAAAGAGTTTAAACACATTGAGGGAAATTTTGGAAGGAATGAAAGGTGGTCAAGTTGGAAGTGGCAAAATCATGGAGAAATGTAGTAATTTTAGGTAGAAATCCGTATTTTCACTAACATACAATAATTTCAGCTAAAAAACCAAACTGACACAAATATGCACATATATACATATATCACTCCCAGCGCCTTGACAACTCTGTCTTATAGTTCATTTCCATGGAATTGTTTTGGTAGACTATAACTTGAATTGAATAGTGAATTGGATGAAATTTTATCAATTCTCCTAGGCCTGTATCATTCAGTGTTTTATCAGAAAACAGAACTTCTTGGAAGGATATAGATTATGAGATTTTTAAAAATTTTTTAAAGATTTTATTGATTTATTTGACAGAGTGAGAGACAGCAAGAGAGAGAATACAAGCAGGGAAAGTAGGAGAGAGAGAAGCAGGTGAGAAATTGTATATGAAGGTAGAGGTTTTTTTAAAAAAATTATTTTATTTTATTTTTTTTCCAAGATTCATTGTTTATGCACCACACCCAGTGCTCCATGCAATACATGCCCCCCTTAATACCCACCACCAGGCTCACACAACCCCCAACCCCCTTCCCTCCAAAACCCTCAGTTTGTGCACAGTCTCTTATGGTTTGTCTCTCCCTCCAATTTCCCCCAACTCACTTCTCCTCTCTCAACATAGAGTTTTAATTTGTGTTTATCATAATATGAGTGCCCTTGAACATCTCCATATATTTGAGCCCTTTTTCATTTCTTTTTCTAAGAAAAAGGCCTCCATTTTTAAAATTTGCCTGTCATTCATTATCCTAAAAATTTATTTGTGTCCCACAGAAGGAAATATACTTTGGTCAAAAGTTCTTATTTGTGTTTGACCAAATAAACTTTGGTCAAAAGTGCTTATTTTTGGAGAATATACTCCACATGTCATGTATGTTTAACATGATTACCTCTCAATATATCAATCTCTGCCTACTTTTCCAACCACTTACAGATGTCTTTCCCTCAGTCATTCAAAGGAAAGTACACTGCCTCAAGGAGCTGTAGGGTTGTTGTGACAAGAATAACAAGAGAACAATCATTGTTCAATTTTGTTATTACTTCTGAAAGAAGCATGTGAGAAGAAAGAGCAAAATAAAAGCAGAGTAAAAATCTGTCTTGTAATGTGGAGCTGGAAATAGAAGAGAGGAAAAATGTGACAGTCCTGTGCTCGTTGCCCCCGAAGAGTGCGGCTGACAGATGTTGCAGGAGGTGGGGCTCATGAAGAGAGAAGTTCAGTCTGAGGAAAATGCTGGTGCCTCTCTCACCCAGCGGCAAGTGGCTTTGTGACAGTCTAGTGAACACCTGGGTCGTTCAGTCAGTACCTACAGACCATTCCTGTCATCCTTTTCAAGGAAATCTAAAAGTTGCACGTTAGATGTTCACTGTGGAGGATGTGGAGCGTGGTCCTCACATTAACAGCTGTCTGGTTATGGACTGTAGGTTGTCCACAAATTGGTGTATGCTGACGCTGCACACAAATTAATGTAAAGAAATTTTTTTTCAATATTCAGAAGATACCCTTAGATACACGAAATGGGATTAGCCCTCTCTGTGAGCCCGGCTGGCACAGAGATCCCTGTGCTAACAAGAGCCTTGTCCTTGGGGCTTAATGCTGTGAAGTTGCCACATATCAGAGAAACTCATAATAATTTTATCTTTAAATCTGTGATTTGTAAAGTCTAATGGACAATGAAACTTGCACAGGAAGGCTTAGAGCCTCAACCTACACATACCGTCCTGGTTTGTTGTTGTTGTTGTTTTGTTTTGTTTTGTTTTTTAACCTCTTCAAGGTGGGTTCTCTCCTTACAGACTAGAGGAAGAGCTTAGAGCCCCTCTAAAAAGGCTATTGACAAAGTTTTCCTAATTCCGTCTTTTACTATCTCATCCATAGGGTCTTTGAACGAGGAACATGCTGGAGAAAATCACATCTGGGACTCTGTTCCCCAAGGAATACCATGTATGATCCCTCAAACTACAAAAAGCACTTTAAAGTATATTACTGCAACCTCAGCATACTAATGGTAGTGCTGTTAGGATGGTGATCAAATAGTTAGAAGCACATTAATAAATAAGCATTTATTTTGGGAGATTTTCTACGAATAAGTCACTGTTTTCCATGGAATTCATACAAATAGGACTCTATCCTAAGCAACTGTCAATAGCAGAATGAGAAACAGAAACAGTCGCATTTTATTTATCACTAACATTGTTTTTTGTTTTTGCTTTTTGTTTGTTTGTTTCTTGAGCAAAGATTTATTAAGCACCTAAAATAGACCATGTCTTGGGGTTTGAGGATAGAGCTTATATATGAGTGAGAAGATAAACGGAAAATATATTTATGCATAGTTTTACCTAAGAAATACTCTAAAACACACAGTGCTTCTTTAGTGTATCTTCAGGTGTAACCTGCAGATAACTTAAACTAAAGTCATCTTCAATTTTCACTAAGTGATCCATACTCTGAAGCTACTGATTTAGAATTTCTGAGAGAGTCGTGGAAATATGTATTTTACAAGCCCCATGGCATTCTGTAACACAATATTTGAGATTCTCTGGCCTGGACATTGTAGAAAAAAAACACTAAGACTAGATAGTGGTGTTGGAAAAACAGGTACAACTAATGATGACTTGCACAAAGCGTTAATAGAAATTTATTTTCTTTCTAATTTAATTTTAAAGTATAATTATCGACACCTTTTCTACATATGAGTTGTTATAAAGTGATCAAGACGATATCAGATCAGAGAATAATTTGCTTTGGGCTTGCAACATTTTTAATCTCTGGAATATTTCTGAAAGTGATTAAAACCTCCCAGGAGAAAACATTTTCCACAGGAAAAGCCTTGTGGAACTTAATATTTCCAACACTATTAAGAAAAGTGTTCAGAAATATATTATGGATAGCCACATAGAATTGTATAACACATTGGATTCATTAGTATAAACAGAAAAATGTCCTTAAATGACTGCCCTAACTAAATCTGTTAGCTTAAATAAAATAGAAAAAAATAACAAAACTCAACTTAATACCAAATTGGATAAATTGTGTTGGGGAGCAAATTTGGATGGAAATTATTTAATTTAAGAAATACAATTTTATCAGTAATTCATCATGAGCTTCAGAGACTTAAAAAATGCTATCAGATAACTAAAAGATTTAATCCTTTCTCTTTCAACATATGGAGATAACACATGATAAGTCATTTATAATATAAACACTATCATAATTCTTTCTGGCTTTAATTAATTAGAGCTGTAGAGCAAAAATTGAACATTAGCATACCGCTTTTGAAAATTTAGCAAAGAACCATTTATTTTGGTGTGATAAGAAGATAAATTTGACCTAGATGAAAGGAAACTTCATCTCACATTTTTCCAAATAAATGTAACCATTTTTTAATCAGGGAGAGTCATGTGGTAACAGACTAACTACAATGTACTCTATCCATGAATATAAGCAACGCTCTTTCTTCCCAGGACCTCAGAATAATCTGGGTGGGTCTAACAAAACCCAGGCAAGTGGTTTTATGAAGAATTAGCTATGTTTGTCTTTTAATTCCTTCTGAGTTACTTTTCATGGGAACGTGCATTTGTTGGGAGGATTCTAAGGGTGTCAAACGTAGACATACATGTATGTTTTGAAATTTCATGATGAGGAAAATTACCAAGGGATAGTAATGACCAGATCAGATAGAGTGGGGCAGTAATAGAGACACTTTTGTGAGAGACTAATCCTGATTTAATGACCCACTTAAAAAATCATTTGTAGGACTCTAAGGAAAGCATTTCCTTTTCCCACGTTTTATCATTCCAATGTCACATCAGTGGTTTTGACTTCCTTTCCACGTCATATCAAATCCCCTTGATGTCAAATTTAAGACCCACTCCCTTCTTTTTGATAAGATTAGGTTCTGTATCACTATCAACCCACCTTCTTTTCTCTCACTATCAAATACCATTCTTCCTTCCATCCTGCATTCTACTCTCTTCAGAGCACCAGTTAAGTCCAGCTCAAGTTTTCTTTTTAGCAAATTTTCAGAAGTTTTCTCTCATATCTTGGATGAATATTATGTATTACTGTTTAGGTCAGGTCAGTATTTCATATATTGCTAGCAACTAAGAGAGTAGTCATCATGTTTAAATAATTCTAAAATTGATATAAAATTAATATAAAATGGGTAAAAAAATGCAAATCACTAGCAAATGTGTATGTAGTAAATATATATGTTGATATGTATAAGTTTACTTAAATTTCATTTTGAACAATTTTCAAACTTAGAAAAAATTGCATGAACAGTAAAATTGATCATAAACATATGTATATATTAAATTTATACACACACACTTTATGCACCCATTCTCATAGAAACAGTGACAATAGATTTAAAAGCTAATATATTGCTGGCAATGATCTTCTAGATTTCTAAACTGATTCTCTAAGACATTCACTTTAAAGAAAGTTTTATTTTCTATCTTTTCAGTAATAGCTTTCCCAACCAAAAAAAGTCATATACTATGTGTTGTCATAAACTTGATATGAAGAACATTCTAGCTGCCTGTGACCGATAAATAACATTTTTATTTATGCAAATGCAATTTATGTAATAAAGACATATTCATTTCTTTATTCTCCCTAAACAAAACCCATATATATTATGATCAAGGATATAAACATTGCAATTCTTATAGTTAACTATTTGCTGATTGTTTCTGTCAAAATTAAGACCAATATAAATATTCAAATTAAGATAAAAATACATGATATGCTAGCCTATATTTTAGGATGTATTTATGAAGGTTAAAAATTAGCAAGACTATGATGGTCAAGATTAATGCAATGTGAACATAAATTTTAAAAGCAAATATTGTATTTATCAATTTTAATGATTCCTTTAAGCATTTTTAGTGAATAAAGAATTCGCAGATGTTGATACTGATAAGAACAATCTGTGTCAATACTGCATGACCACTTTTTTAAAGGACGTTTGATCTTTTTACAAGGAACCAATAAATTTTCAGGTTGAAAGGTACATTCAGTGCATCACTTAACACTGCATGATGGCATCTTGTGCTTTGAAATTAATACTACCATTTCATGATGTGGCTTCTATTAACAGAGTAGATATTAAATCCCAGAACTAAGGTGAAGTTATCGCAATCAAAATTTAGTTAATTTTTAAAAAGTAAAGCATTTGAGAAAATATATGACAACCTCACAGCAGATCTAAATGCAGATGCCTCTCCAGGACCAAGAGCAGCCCCTTGATGAGGGCTCTGGTAGTTTGCCTATTAAAGCATTAACTTCTGCCTCCACTGCAGCTCTAAGAATTGCATTTTATTTCCTACAGAATATAAAATATGGGGCATAAAATCCCAACCTCATAACATGTTAGAAGACAATAGTTGCTTGGAAATCTAACTCCTTGGGACTGAGTCACCCAGGAATATGGAGCCAGAACAAGAATCTGAGGGCATCCTGGTGAGTACTCCTAGGCCACTGTAGTGACTTGAACTTTTTCAGGACTACTTAGTCCGCACAAAGGTCTGGTGGCTCAGAAACTCCAGTTGAGACCGTCTTACCATTTTGATCTATAACAGAGTCATTCTTCAGAGATTCCAGACTCTTTTCCTGTCAGCAAGACTGCCACTCACCACTGATCTCATTATGCCCTACACAGCTGCACGGGGCATCATCCAAATGGTCTCTATGGGTGATGTCCCTAGAAATTGTGTAGTGCACAGATTACACAGCTCTGAAGGGTGACCCTGGTGACCCTTGCTGTTCTCTTAAAAGGCTGATTATTCTTTAAATTAACAGGGCTGTCCCTGTGGATGTTTCCTGTACAAGGACATTAGAACCTTCTCTGTGTTCTCTTTATTTTTTTAACTGACAAAATCTAAACTTGTAATGACCGGCTATTACTTGCTGATTATAATAAGTCAAGGAATACAAAACACCACAAGTAAAAGTTTCGTCATGTCGTTCTTGCACTTCGAGTTCATGCTCCTGAGGTAATGGTTCTAAATGATTCTGGCTGTTCGATATGCATCAGCTTGGATTGTGCAGTTTGTTACTACACATGTTTATTATGTATTTCGACCAAAAACTAGGTCATATTACACATTCTAATCTGACATTTGCTCTTTACTTTTTTTTTTCCTTCCAAAATAAAGTACATCCTGGGCATTTTCCCAAGTTGTTATGGAATATTGATCTGCTTTAGTTTTTTTTTTTTTAATTACTGCCATCTGTTAAAATCCCAGACTGAGACAAGGTAGGGAGAAAAGGAAGATGGAAACCGTGAGTAGGAGTGTGAATTTCTACAGTTATATGGGACAGCCATTTGGCGATGGTTAGCAAAGCTGAAAATGACTAGAATTTGGATTTTGGAGGTGTACTACAGGAAATATTCTGTATACACTCACCAGGATACATCTTCAAAATAAAACTAATCATGTAAACTACAGTACTTGAAACAAATAAGCTTTATTAATGGCTATATGTATTGCTAAAAAGTAGAAGGATAGAAAACAATGTTGATTGTAAATTCAAACTGCATAATTAATTTTATAAAATTAAAACATGTAAATAAGAAAGAATTAAGTGCTATCAATCACTCATGAATGTACACAGACACAAAAAAAATGTTAAACCATGGCTGCTAAGGACCTAAATGGTCCTCAAGTCCGAGTTAGCAAATAAGGTTTATGTCAAACCAAAAAAAAAAAAGAAAATCAAAAAAGTTTTAAGTAGATGCATATCGAATCCAACAGCAGAATGTATATTTACAAAGCTACTTTTTAATTTATATTGATGAAATAAATGATCAGAGATTCAGAAATGGAAGTTGGGTATTGTTTTATTTAATTTTTACGAGCAAGGGAGGGTAGGTTGCTTTTATAGAAGGAGGGAAATGATAGTTTTCTTCATTTATTGTCAAATGTAACATATTTAAAGAAAGATAAATGTAACTTATAACAATTATAAAATGAAATACAGCATGAAGAAATCAATATCTCACCCACACGTGTACTATTTCTTTTCTTGTACATAAATAAAGGAAATAGTTCAACACAGGGTTCTTTGCCAAAAATAACATCAGCAGAGAAAAAGAAAATCTTAAATGGCTTGTATCCAAACAAAAAATGAAATATACTTGGAGCACTTTAAAAGCCATTTTAACATTATGTATTTATTTATTTCCCTACTTCTTATTTACATTTACTTTTTAAAACATGAACATTTAAGCATGTATAATAATATTGAACATGCACAACTCTAGTTTAGATAATGGCATATATTTGTTTCATGTAAAATTCCACCTTTTTTTTTGGAAAGAACCAAAAAGAACTAATTCAATCATATATATATATAATATTTATGCAATATACATACTACACATATCCATCCTGTACCAATCATGGTGGTCACAGGTAAAAATCCCTCCTTTTTAGCAAGGCTTGAATGTCACTCATTGGAAGGATTAAAGGAGAATGAGTTCTGGGGTAATGTTCATGAACATTTAGTTTGAATCTTTTAAAAAAATCTATTATTAATATCACTGCTAGATTAAATTGGTAGACATAATATCGTAGCAGGAATCTAGGAGTGCCCTCCTGTAAGAAAAGGTAAAGAAAGGAGAGTTTCAACAACATAAACTAGAAGGTTTGCTAAGTGCATGTGTCTTTTGCTGTTGAAATTCATAGGAAACAAGTTCAAGGTGTTTGGCTTTTCTTTTTTCCATGATGCTAGTGTAACTCCCATCTACCAATCACTTTGCTCCTAAGTATGCCACTGCGGGACACGGGATTGAATGCTGCTGGTAAACATCCAGGAAATAAAATACCATACATATCTGCTCAAGAAGTAAAGCATGAAGGCTGTCTTCCAAAATATTTGTAAACTCTACTTAAGTCACAGCCTATATCAGAGTTAAAAGTCAAAGAGTAAGTGTAATTTTTCTTTGGCAATTCTAACACAGCTGTGACATATTTAAAAAGTCATCTTTAGGTGAATGGAAACCAGGTGCTACTATATAGCTGATTAAGGAAAAAAGACATGAAAACAGTAACAGATTGGAAAACATTTATTAAAATTTGGAACCTGATAGTTGCCTTCCAATGAAAATAACATCAGTGCACTTTCGGCTCTCTCTAAATCACAGTTCATTTCTCAATTAGAATTGCCAATTTTACATTCATAGATAAGCAACTTCTCCCACTAGTGAAAACTTTAGACTTTCAGTCTAGCCACATCTTGTCGATGGAAAATAGGAAGTTTTAATAACAATGAAGCTAATGTACATACCCCCCACCCCCGCCACCACACACACACCTTTTGGTAGTGGTTCTTTGGCAATCATGTTCTTTCTACAGTCAGTTAAGCATCTGACTCTTGATTTCGGCTCAGGTCATGATCTTGGGAACATGAGATTGAGCCACACGTTGGGCTCCACACTCAGCAGGGAGTTTGCTTGGGATTTTCTCTCTCCCTCTCCTTCTGCCTCACCCCCTTCACGCTCTCCTCTCTCTCTCTCAATAAATAAATTAATTTCAAAAAATAATTCCATCCTCTTCACCATTTGTGTCCCTAACTATAGGTTCTATATGTCTTCATTGAAAATTACCATGTCATTAAATATTGCTCAATTCTAATGTAACAGACAGGGAATGGAAGCAGTGTGGGAAGACAAGTAAAAATGGGCTTTGGCTATAGGTACAGAGGAGTCAGAACCTAGAAGAGAACAAGAAATTCCCAGTGTGACGTCAGAACTTCACTCAGTCACTTGCGGAATCATGGAAAAATCACCCAAGAGTGAGTTTTTTTCTCACCATTCATCTCACCTCTAACAGCTCTGATAAGACCTGTGCAGGAGGCATGCCCAGACCTATTGAATCAGAAACTCTGGGGATGGGATGCTGGAATATATATTTTAGGAAGATCTCCATGTGCTTCTGGCATGGGCTCAAGTTTGAAAATGACTGTTTTGAGGAAACTGTTTTAGTAAAGGCAGTCAAAAAGTGATTTGCATGCATGTATTCAGAACTTTCTAGATATCAATCTGTCCCATCATCACCTGTATCATACCTCAATTGCTTTGGAAAAGTTTCTAGAAAACCTATTCCCAATATCATTTGTTTTATTATTGAATATTTTCCATGCTCTCATGTTTTCCATCCTCTGATAGCTATTTCTTCATAGTCTCTTGTTTCCCTCTCTCCAATCTCTTCATCAGGCTCATGGTTAACCAGTAATTATAGATCATTTAAGAAGGCAAAATTATTAGAGTAAACTTATAATTAACCATCTTCTTTTAGATACCTCCTGAAACAGCAGAACAAAAATCTCTCATATTAAGTGAGCAATTTTTGCCAGTTTTTGATCTGATTATTTAATATTTTCTGTATGTTGAACCAATTAAATAAGGTGAGAATATAAAAGGACGTGTAAATATTGGAAACTAAGTATTTTTTTTATTATTTATAGATGATAAAACTTTTTTTACTAGAAAAAGCCAAATTGATGAAATATCAACCATAACAAAATTCACAGTGGTTTTCAGTTACAAAAATGTTTAAAAATCTGTAGTCTAACTATATATCCCAAATAAGCAATTAAAAACATAAATAGGGAAAATCCCATTTATAATATCCAAAAATGTTAAAATAAAATACCTAGGAGTAAACTCAACTCATATTATTTAAGTAAATAAAGATTCAAAACACAGTAAAATAGCATTAAAATAATCTAAGAAAAACAAGATATCCTTGTATGGAACATCTTAATATTGTAACGGTGACAGACAGTTCTCCCCCAAAATACTCAATATATTTAAAATGTGACAACACTTTAAAAGTTTGTCTTTTTAAACTTAACAAGATGACTCATTCTGAATCTCAAAAGACGTAAGAATATAACCAGGAGAATTATTACCAAGGACAGAGATGAGAATGTATCGCCTCCATGACATTGGCTGTCAATCTTGGCTGCACATTAGAATCCTCAGGTGAACTTTAAAAACTACTGGTGCCAGGCTCCCTTCCTTTTGATTTAATTGGTTTGGGGTAGGTGTGGCCCAGGCATTGGGATTTTTAAAGTCCTCCAAGGTGATTTCAGTGGCCACAGCTATCTGATTCATTGTTTTCAAGGCCTCAGATATCGTGGAGCAGAGAAATGCCATCCTCACTGTGGCTTTTTCAACTTCCTCCCCCACAGAATATGGCAACCTAAGAAGTTTGTCATTTTTATGCCATTGTGTTTGGGGTAGTTTATTATACCAGAATAGATAACTGGAGCAGGATGCTTTAAATCCTATCCTCATGGACTTAAAGAAGGTCAGGATTATTAGCATCTGATTTCCTGCTATTACCAAAGTAAAGAGACAGACACTTCTATAGGAGTGAGCAACACTTCCAGTAGTATCTAGGTGTCCTAGAGATCAGCGTGGATCCAATGGGAGGTATTTGGCTCTAAGCCATTATAAAATAAACCCCATACA
This sequence comes from Mellivora capensis, assembly GCA_004024625.1. Lineage (NCBI taxonomy): Eukaryota > Metazoa > Chordata > Mammalia > Carnivora > Mustelidae > Mellivora > Mellivora capensis. The sequence continues at coordinate 52,058 of PISX010012033.1, forward strand.
GTAGCAGTTCCCTCTAAGGGAAGGTTCCCCATGCATGAAACACACTGGTGGCAACGTGTTAAATGCATAAACCAAGGTGGAGAGTCATCAGCGACGGTGGTAGCATTAGCCATGCTGGATGATTGCTGTTAGAAATCCCTAGTAGAGATTTTCTGCCACTCAACATCAAGATATCTACTGCATTCAGAGTAAAGAAGCCAGATCGCAAGTGTGTCTGTGCAGTGAGATCTTTCCTTCCCCTTCCTCCTCCTTTCCCCTCGTCTAGGTTGAAGTAAGTTGCACAGCAATCTGCACCATTTGGCAGACTGGAAAAGTATGAAATTAATTGAGAGGTTAGAGATGTGTTAATACCTGGATTTCCTGCTTTAATATTTAGATTAAATTCTTTACTACCTTCACATAAAAAGAGCTCTTACCAATAAACAATACAGAGTAGAAGAAATCAATAGAAAAATTGCAAATAAAATGAATGTGCTTGTCTTGGCATCTAAAACAGAATACCTTATACTGGGTGGCTTCAACAACAGTTATTTCTCACAGTTCTGGAGGCTCAAGTTCAAGATCAGCATGCCAGTCAGTCTTGATGAAGGCCCTCTTCCGGGTTTACAGATAGCTGTCTTTTAGTCATATCCTTACATGGAGAGCAGTGAGAAGGAGCAGTAAGCTCTCTTGTCTCCTCTTATAAGGATGGTAAATCCTGCTCATGAGGGTTCCGTCCGTCCTCATGACCTAATTACCTCTCAGTGCTCCAACCTCCTATTACCATCCCACTGGGGGTTAGGATTTCAACGTATGAAATCTGAGGGGTGAGGGGACACAAGCTTTCAATCCGTAACAACCTTAGTCACATAAAAGAAATAAATCAGTATTGAGTTGCACTTACTTTTTGGTAGCATATTTCTACTAAGAAGTGTAAGAAAATATGCTGCAGATGTCCTGAAAGAGTGTGCATGCCTTGAGGGTTCATGGTATTTGATTTCTAGAGAACCGCCTTAGTTATATAAAGTGACCCTAAAAGGTAATTAGGAAGACAATGGGACCAATTATTTTGGGTGTTGCTTTTGTTTCATATTATTTACAAGTTGAGACAGTTTTTAAAGCCTGTTTCAAATAAATGAAAATTGTGTTGTAATCTATTCTGCAAAACAATTTTTACTCAGCAAAAAGCATTTCTTCAATTTCAAGTAAAATGTCAAAGGTTGTTTTTAAAAAGATACTATCCATACAAAGGATGCAGAATATAACCCTGGGCTCTGAAAATGTGGATGTTCTCTTTGGGAACGAGATGCAAATTACTAAAAATTAGAAAAAGTATTTTTTAAGGTGTTTTAACATTTTCACTCATTTTATAACAAAATACACAAATATACAGTATAGGTATGCAATGAGGGTTTGGAGGAGGTTATTTTAAGATTCTGCAAATTTCCCCTGTTCAATTAGGAAACATTCTATGGAACCACAAAACCACCAGATTAGTTTTAGGTGTATCTTGGCAGTAGCTGTTTCTGTATATTAAGTCACATGATTCTGCCTGAGCCACGGGGAGCAAGTGCAAAGTTTCCCCCACACATCCTCTACCTCCTTGGGCATGGAACTTTCTCCTTGCCTTCACCATGACTTCCTCTCAGATGTTTGTTTAAACTTTTTGCCCACACCATCAATTTACCTCTTAATAAACTGCGGGATGGTGGGCAAAAATAAATAAATAATACAAAAATTGGAGCTTTGCCAAGTACAGGGTTGCATGGGAAATGGCACATTTTTTCACAATCCAAGTGGGACAAGAACTTCCACAAGTTTTCTGTGATTCAAAGGCAAGAGCCAGAGACATGAGGAGCAGTCCAAGTAACAAAAGGAACTGCTGTGTTCAAATCCAGAGATATAATTGAGAGGTCATTATCAACACACATTTCCAGGGCGTTTGGAAGAAGAAATCTTCCTTAGCATCCCCTTACAGTCCATGAGGACTGTAATTTTTAGGGCTCACCTTGGGCAGTGGACGACTTGGGAGTCTGAGAATTTACAGATACTTTAATGGCTCAAATACAAAGAAGAACTCAATAATGTCAAGAAGAACACAATGCATAGAATGGATCCACTGGCTGATCTATCACATTTATCAGGTTTTCATTTAGCTGTTGATAGTGTAGATGGATCACAGTCTGAGGTAGAATTATTTAATCTCATGTGAACATAATCTAATTTTCTGAAGCACTATCCCTGATCTGCTTCCAGATTATTCAGTAGTAAAGCTAATTATTGTCTACAGTGGTTTTCTAAGAATTGGGTTGGAATTACAGAGGGAGAAGGGGAAAACCATTTAGAGAAAATATATTGCTTTACCAAAATGGGGTAGCACTCTCAAAATGGAAGGATAACTATCTAATTTTCTGAACATTGACACTGAATCAAGAATAAGCATTGCAGGGGCGCCAGGGTGGCTCAGTGGGTTAGAGCCTCTGCCTTCAGCTCGGGTCACAATCCTGGGGTCCTGGGATCAAGCCCCGCATCAGGCTCTCTGCTCAGCTGGGAGCTTCCCTTCCTCTCTCTCTGCCTGCCTCTCTGCCTACTTGATATCTCTGTCAAAAAAATAAATAAAATCTTAAAAAAAAAGAATAAGGATTGCAGAGCATTGACAGGGTACATTACTTTTTATCTAATCAATATATAAAGTTGATTGATTTAGTCTAAGCCATATTATCTACCTCAGCTAAAAAAATTTTGCCAGGAACACATTGCCTGGGATGTGTTGGGATTGGGATAAATTCATCCTGCAGAGTAATTATTTAACATCTTCTAATTGTAAGGATCTTTAGACAATACAAAAATAAAACAGAGGCAAGTTTGTCTTTAGAAAAATATGTAGTGAGAAAAGGAGCTAAGGCATTTGGCATATAAGTAGAAAGGGTTATGGCCTATAGAGATGTCCACCCTATATCAAGTATTGCAGAATTTCAGATAGCTAAGTGTTCTTTCCTAGTTGGTGTGAGGAGATTTATCACAGAAGAAATTATATAAATTATAGCATTTAGCATTGAGATATGACCCAAAGAGTAGATTTTGAACATTTGGTGATAAGAGAAAGAACATTCCATATAAAAAGAAACACAGAAATTCATGGTTTTTAGTCAGAAATTTTTAAATCTAAACTCCCTTTCCTCCCCAGAATGGCAGATTCATAATTTCTAGGGCTTGACATAGGGACACATGTTTTCAAAAGCTTCACATTAAATCTAAGCTGAATTCGAATTTAACAATTGTGACTCCAAAAGAAACATGGTAGTGCGTATATGGAGATTGATTCCAGGAAAAGTGAACCAATTTGTCTGAATGTACTTTATGTGGTGATTTTGGTGCCTTAGATTCCTCAAAATATCCTGCTTAATTATAAACACAAGGGCTACCGACAAATGTGCAGTCTCTTGAAAGTCTGGTTCCTGATTGTCACTGAAGGTGTTTAGATGTTGGAAAGAAAAGGTTATGAGCCTAGGAACCAAGAATGGCTTGCAAGGACAGACATGGAGAAAAGGCAAGAAGAGTTAGGAACCTATTTTTATAATAATGCCAGGTCATCTGTTATAACTATCTAAGATTAGGTGGACAGAAAGAGAAATGTGATTATGTGAATGTTTGAACATAGATCTGATAGGATGTAACTAATAGTTCGATTTAGAGAGCAAGAAAAATAAAAGGTAAAAGGCAGTTGTTCTTTTGAGAATAGAATACACTTAATAATATCAGAAAAAGCATTTATGTGAGTCAAGAGATGAAAAATTCAATCCAAGTGTCGTTAGAAAAATCTAACGAAGCTGTTGGTTACCTAGAGTTTATGAAGAAATAAAATTATTATGTGAATGATTTACTTAGTTTCACATTTATGATACATTGTGTTTACTGCATCAATTATTCTAACATATTTAGGTAATTGGAATGAGAAATTTAGTAATGGGCAGTTGGCTTGCAGATGAATGAAAATGGTGCAAAATTGGCAGTTGAACTTTTGACTTAAAAGTTTACTAATTTTTTTTTACTCTGTGGTCATTCTTAATTTCATAAACCAAAGAGTCCCCACAAGTCTGTGGGTTTCTAGTTTTTCAGTTGGTTTTTGCAGACATTAGGGGAAAAATAAGACTGAAGAAAATGTGCCAAAACCAACTATATATCTTGTAAGAAATATGAATAGATTTAGCAATTTAAACACAGAAATCTAAGAAATGATGAATAAGATTTGAGCACTTATATATAACAACAATAAGTGGTCCTTTTCTCCATCTTGTCTGGTGGAAAATATAACTATAAATTGAAACAACTGATTGAAAACAATATTAAAATTAGTATTTACTTAATCCACATAATGGCAAATAGGTAATTTTAGTTTTCCTTTAGAGGCATAGTAATTGAGACAAAAATTAATTATTATTCATGGTAAAATTTTTTAAGAAGTGAACTTTTTTGAAAAGGAAATAAATCAAACCTTTATTTTTATTGATTTATTTTTTACTTTTTTTTTCAACTTTGCTGAGGTACAACTGACAAAATTATATACATTTAAAGTATATAATGTGATGATTTGATGTATGTATACTTTGTGAAATGATTACCACTATCAGGTTAGTTAACATGTTCATCATCTTATGCAGTTACACTTTAATTTCTTTAACTTTTTTATTTTAATTTTTTTTAAGATTTTATTTATTTATTTGACAGAGAGAAAGATCACAAGGAGGCAGAGAAGCAGGCAGAGAGAGAGGAAGAGGCAGGCAGAGAGAGAGAAAGAAGCAGGCTCCCTGCTGAGCAGAGAGCCCGATGTGGGGCTCGATCCCAGGACCCTGGGATCATGACCTGAGCCGAAGGCAGAGGCTTTAACCCACTGAGCCACCCAGGTGCCCCTATTTCTTTAACTTTTTTTAAAAAGAACAAATATTTTATTTTATTGTGGATATTAAGTTTTGCATTGAGCAAATGATAGATAAGCATTTTCCCTTTTTTTAATTATATCTATTTTTTTTTTAATGTAACTGGAGTAAATGAGCCATCATGCACTGTTAGGTGGGAATATTAACTGGTTCAGCCACTGTAGAAAACAGGTTGGAAGTTCCCCAAAAATTAAAAATAAAAATACCATATGATCCAATAATGACACTACTGGGTATTTAACCCCCACAAAAGGAAACACCCCAGTGTTCATAGAAGCAATGTTCACAATAGCCAAACTGTGGAAGGAGCTGAGATGTCCTTCAACAGATGAATGGATAAAGAAGCTGTGGTTCATATATGTGGAATATTACTCAGCCATCAGAAAAGATGAATATCTACCATTTACATAGACATGGACAGAACTGAAGGGTATTATGCTAAGAAAAATAAGTGAATCAGAGAAAGAAAATTATCATATGCTTTCACTCATATATGGAACATAAGGAAGAGTACAGAGGACAATACAAGAAGGGAGGGAAACTAAAGGGGAAGAAGTAAGTAGAGAGGGAGCCAAAGCATATGAGACTTTTGACTCCAGGAAGTAAACTGAGGGCTGCAGAAAGGAAAGTGGTTGGGGCGATGGGGTAATTTGGTGATGGGCATTAAGGAGGGCACACGATGTGATGAGCACATCACATCACACTAATGAATCATTGAACATTATACCAAAAACTAATGGTGTACTATACATTGGCTAATTGAATTTAAATAAAACAAAGAAGCAAACAAAACAAAAATATATACACACCCCTATGTTTATGGTAGCAAAATTTACAATAGCCAAGATATGGAAGCAGCCTAAGTATCTATCAGTAGAGGAATGGATAAAGGAATATTACACATACATCAGTAGAGGAATGGATATAATGGAATATAACATATACATCCATAAAGAAGGATGAGATCGTGCCATTTGCAACAATATGGATAGACTTAGAGGTTATTTTGCTTAGTGAAATAACTCAGAGAAAGACAAATACCATATAATTTCACTCATATGTGGAATCTAAAAAACAAAACAAAACAAAATAAATGAAAAAAAAAACACAAAAAGCAGAATGAGACCTATAAATACAGAAAACAAACTGATGGTTATCAGAGGAGAGGGTATGAAGGGAATGGGCTAATTGCATGAAAAGAAGTATGAGATACAGACTTCTGGTTATGGAATGATTAAGTCATGAGAATAAAAGGCACACCATAGAGAGATTTGTCAATGATATTATAACAGATGATGAATTGATTAGTTTTAGTTTATCCTTACAGACATAGTCATTGAGAAGAAAATTAATAATTGTTATTTATGGAAAAGTTACTGAATTGCAGGATTATCACTTTTATGCTAGTCTGCTCTAGATTTTGGGGGAGTTTTGATTTAATTATTTAGTATAAAATAATCACTGGCATATTAGTAGTACCTATTACATGTTATTTTTCCTTCACTTTAAGATACCCAACTAAATCTGGATACTGAAAGGTACTCAGCTGGAATATAAATTAACTTTCTGCAAGGTTTATAATGTAAAATTCTAATAAATTTGTATTGGGAGAGGAAAGAGTGACTACATTGTAGTCTACAAGAATTAATTGACAACCAACAATTTTAAACTTCAAACAGCAAATTATAGGATAAAAATCTATATATTGTTTTCATCTCTTGGAGGAAAATGTTCTGTGCAATAAAGAATATTCAAAGGGATTTAATTTGAGAATTATGTACAGCTCCCTTGAATGTTTTAGAGAAAATTACACTTGTCAAAATTGTGATATATTGAAAAATAATATGCTACTATATTTTCCAGTATTTTATTGACTAATAAAAAGATATATCTTTAAATTACACATATTTTGAAATTAAGGTTACACTTAGAAAGATAATTTGTGAAGAAATATATATACATATGTTTGTGCATATGACAAATGGTTTGTGTTCATATATATGTTTGTATATACACAGACCAGTGAAAGTCAAAGCAGATAACAAGAGTGTTTCAAATAAATAATGTAAAATGTAAAATGGTGTGGCACGTTTCTCCTCTTGTCTCTAATGCAAAACAAGTATCCCAGTATTGAAAATCTAGGGACACGGGTGGCTGGGTGACTCAGTGGGTTAAAGCCTTTGCCTTCAGCTCAGGTCATGATCTTGGGGTCCTGGGATTGAGCCTCACATCGGGCTCTCTCCTCAGCAGGGAGCCTGCTTCCCCCTCTCTGTCTGCCTGCCTCTCTGCCTACTTGTGATCTCTCTCTCTGTCAAATAAATAAATAAAATATTTTTAAAAAATTAAAAAATTTTAAAAAAGGAAATATAGTGATATAAATCCAAATAAAAAACTAAAATCAGATCATTTTAATTTACAAATGTAGCATTTCCTTACTATATTTGTTCTTTTCTTATTCTTATTTTTTTCTTCCTGGCTATTTATTTTATTTATTCTTTCAAAAATTAAATGTTTTTCTGGAATCTCTTTCTATTTTTTAGAAATAAGCTATATAATATTTTAAAAATCAATAATTTATCCATTTTTTGAAGATATTTTCCCCAAGGTCAGAATGTGTATCACAGCATAACAATCTTTTTATTGTTGAAGGAATAAATATAGGATATCAAATTTGCACTCATCAGTGTCTCATCATTGCTATCTTTCATTCTATGACATTACACATTACCAAATATACTTCCTTGATTTCTTTTGTATTACTGCTTTCCTAGCATAAATATATGGAATATAATAATTTTTAGCTTTGAAAATCAAATCATAAGGCATACATTCCCTGCACATCATTGATTTGGGAGATTACCCACATGCATTCAACAAACATGCTATTTTTAATCAACACAAACTATAGCCAAAATTGCTTCAAATGTGCTTTGCAACTAGCTAAAATTCATAAAACAAAATAATCTTTTGAATAGTAATTATTTTTGTCTTATATTTTAATATTTATATGGTATCCTATGATAACATTATGCTCATATTATTGAGGTTATCATAGTGTTTGAGTTATTCTGTTCAACCAATATAGTGTTTTTGAGTAATTCTACTCAACCAACCAGTGCCAGTAGCTGCCAACCCTATGACCACATTAAAGAGAGCGGTATGATCATTCTACCATCAGTTCCTGGAAAAAATCTGAATGGACAAAAAAAGTATCAACCAAAGACAATCAACTTTGTCTCGGGTGCCTCACTCCTCTCTCACCTGTCTCTCCCCATATAAAGGAACATGGACATCATGTTTATTGCCCTGTGCCACCAATGGAGACAAACCACACATGTCATTTTCTATAGATCAAGAGGCAGAGACATGTCACACTCCATGTAATAACCATTCTAGAACTTCTTTCTCTGCTGGATTTGAATTCTATCAGGAAAGAGCGCTTTACTTCTAAAGACTACTGCAACTAACACATCATCCTGATTTTCTTTGTCAGTGCCCTCCATTTATCTATCCCCACCGTATCATCTCCCACACTTTGTGTCTGTCCCAGTCCCAAACTACTCCCCTTTCTCTTCGTCTTTTCCCCAATCCTCCAGAACTCTAACTCTGTAAAAAACAACTCATGTAGCCCTATATACTGTACTATACTTTTTAAAATTATATTTTATTTGTAGAGCAGTTTTTTTTTTAGGTTCATAGCAAAATTGAGGAGAAGGTACAGAGATTGCTCATTTCACTCCCACTACCACACATGTATAGCCTCCCCCTTGATCAACGTCTGCTGCCACAGTGGTACATTTGTTATAACTGGTAAATTTATACTGACCTATCATTATCACTAGAAGACCAAAATTTACATTAATATTTACACTTGGTACATTTTATGGATTTGAAAAATGTATAATGGTGTATCCACCAAGACACTATCATAGAGAGTATTTCACTGTCCTAAAAACTCCCTGTGTTCTGCCTATATATCCCATCTTCTCCCAAACCCCTGGCAACCACCAATTGTTTTTGTCTCCATAGTTCTGCCTTTTCCAGAATGTCATATTAGTGGAATCACATGCCTTCTCAGATTAACTTATTTCATTTAGTAATATGCAGTTATATTTCCTCCATGTCTTTTTATGGCTGGTAGCATTTCTTTTTAGTGCTAAATAATATTCCATTGCCTGGAATCCATATCCATTTTCTGGATTCACCATAGTTTACCCATACACCTACTGAAGGGCAACTTTGCTGCTTCCAAGTTTTGCAATTGTGAATAAGATGCCTATAAGCATCTGTGCATAGGTTTTTGCGGGGGCATAAGTTTCCAATTTCTTTAAGTACCAAAAAGTACTCACACCAACCAAGCTTTTATCCATTTCCAAATAAATGATTTTCCTTGTTTGATTCTCCAAAAATAAAATTGAATATTCTCTCTCTGGGGTACCAATAATATAGTGTCTGTAATTCCAATTATAGAATTTATTATGACATTGTAATCATTGAAAATCTGCCAATCTAGATTGTAAGTGGAATTGCTAGAGAAAGGGATATTGATAGTTAAAATGTTTCACAGGTATTTCTGAGTGGCTCTCCTGGAAAACTGAAACAGTTTATTCTTGTATAACCATTCCACTTGAGTACACTTTTTTCCTTACTCTTAACAACAATGGAAAACTTCTCCTGTTTTAATCCTTGGTGGTCTCATTCTTGAAAAATAACTAGTAATGTGAAATCCTTGGATTACTAGCAATATTGGTGATTTATAAAAGTATATTGATTATTTCTCTTATTCCTTTGTAACCTACTGGTCCGTGTTCTCTACCCATTTTATGGGACTATTTGCATTTTACTTAATAATTTATAAAGGCACTTACGGATATTAAGGATACTAACTTTTTATTTGTACATATTGCAAAACCCTTCCCTCCTTGACTTTTTGTCTTCTTACTTGATTTAAAATTCTTTAACAGCAGAGATTTTTAAATATTTCAATCTGTTAAACTACAATCCTTTCTCAGCTTGTTGTTTGGTATCATTATTAAACAAACCCTGCAAGTTTGCATATGGTTTCAGTTTTTATGTTTAGATCTTTAATCCAATTGTAATTAAATTTTTATAAAAATTATGAAATAGGAATATAACTTTCATGTCACTTCCTCCCAGCCCAAGTGGACAGCTAATTCCCACCACCCCATTTATTGAACAATCCATGCTTTCCTCATTTTTGAAATGCTACTTGGGTCATCTATTAATTCTGATACAGTTGTATTTTTCTGAAGTCTTAATTGGCTTATTTTGAGCTATTAGTCAAGTCTGTCATGGCACCACACTGTGTCAGTTGTTGTTAAATATCCTAAGATATGTGTTCCCCCCAAGATACAG